>JANTPZ010067318.1:1436-24347 GCA_025593235.1 Vachellia pachyceras | reverse complement strand
TGGGTTTGCTTGTATCTCTATTAACACATACAATCATTTTTCGGCAAAATAAAGAGTATTACTTTAATCATTACTCACCAACAGAGTCAATGGCTGCACGCGACCACATATATCATCAAACAAAAGCAATATAATATGTATATGGCTAGCCAATGCCAATGCACACACAACACTACTTAGCACACAATTTCCCATGGTGCATAATTCCATTTTCCTTTTTTTTTTTGGGCTCCTCTTCTGCTATATATAAACGAAAATGCTTCGATATAATTATGGTTTCTGCAAATGTTTTATTATGAAGTCATGCGTAATCTGTAGAGAAAGGAAAAGGACAGAGAGGACAAGGAAAACAGCATAATTGGATTGTATGGAAGGGGTGTCTTATTGAATGGACACACGTAGCCTTTACATAAAGCCTTAGAGCTAGATATAATAGGCTTAGCTTTATTTTGCATGCATGCCTCCTCTCTCTCCTCCCTACTTAATCCATCTACATCTTGTGAATCATTAATGGCTTCTTATAATTATTCTTATAGGCCTTTTCAAATATACGTAGATGACATAATTCTTTTAATAATAGTAGGTATGGTGTTAGTCGCTCCAGACACATACAGCCACACACTCTGTATCTTTGACAACTCCGTTGATAGAAAGGAGTTCCGTTTAAAGAAAAGAGTTTACGAATTTCTAATTTTTTTTGCAGATTTTAAGACGATTTTTTTTTAATTTTGAAATAGTTTTTACAAATTTTGAGATACTTTTATCCCGATTTACATGTATCGTTAGAGGAACGAAGGTCCCAAACAAACACACCATATATCAAACTATACATACATATGTATTATCAAACAACAAAAGCGCTTTTTTGTTACCTTTTTACAAGTCAGGCCTATGTATCATGTACATGAGCAATCGATCTGAAAAAATAATGTGCTTGTCTGAAAAAAAGTTTATTTACTTCTCATAAACACGTTCAATAATATTTTTCTACAAAATAAGTTAATATCCTTCACATACTTACCTCAACTTGTATAAAAATATTTATTTACCGCATTCCCAAACGGACATAATATAATAGGGCTGCCCATATCTAGGAACATATTTGTCTCAAAAATAATTAAAGTCTGTGCTTCTCCTGTTTTGCAGGCCGGTTGAGAGGTTTGATTGCATCTAGATTTTCTAAATTTATAATCTTTTCTTCAAATTGCAATTTTTTTTAAATTGCACTTATTAAGAGGATTTTTCTGTACAGAATAAGATCCAATGAAATTTATCAAACCTGGCGTTTTATAAAAATCAACGATCATTTTTATATAACTGAGTTTCTTAATTTATGCAAAATAGATATCTAACCCCTACAAGTATAACCAGAAAAAAAATATTATTTTCGAAAGGTGTTGAGTGTGTCATCTGAAAACACACTACTCCATCACGCAATGAAAACGAAACAATGCATTATTAAACTGGAACAGAAGATTAAATCCCCATCACAGATTAATTATATTGTAAGCATTGAAATCTGTATGCAATTCGTGATTAACTGGATGGTTTTCAAAAAAAACAAAAGAAAAGATAATGTCAATTATGTCACCCTAAGGGTATTCATCATCATCCCAATTCAATTAAAAAAAAAAACAAAACTAATTACCTTAATCTCTTGTTCATGTCTTGTGTGCAAGTGGTACAATTACATTTTGATACAAAGAAACAGAGACAGGATGATAGAACACACTACCACGCTTCTTAACAAAAAGATCCCTTTTTTCCAAAAAGACATTAATGGTTTCAAGAAGAAGAAGATCAAGAATGGTGTGTGTGTGTATGGACGAGAAATGTGGATTATATAAGTATGGGTGTGTATGTATATGTATATTTCGCTAGCTAGTTATACGATGAACGGTAGGACTGAAGCCGAGGCATCCTAACGGCCCAAGCTGCTTGTAAGGCAACACCGTCTTCTTCTTCATCTCCTCCGAAGCCGCCCGGTTCGCTGTGTAATGCAATTCGTGGGCCGAAACCGGTCCTCTCCGTCTCGATGACACCGAACCGCAGCTCTCCGTCGACCGGAAGCTGCTGTTCCTCACCTCCTCTTCCGCCTTCTTCGACAGAACCGCGTACTTATTCCTCAGCGGGTCTTTTCCGGCTGACCGTCCCTCCGATGCACTCCGGAACAGTAGAAAATCTTTCAGTCTCCATTTTCTGTAACCTCTTGCGAACGAAAGTGACGACAAGAACGATGCGTGCGATGATTTCGTGTTGCTCGTTGAAGAAGCAGAAGTTGCTTTCGCTTGGGACAAGTCCTGATCGTCGGACACGTCGTCCATGTCGGAGATTCTGAAAGGAGGCACGGATCTGCTTCCTTTCCACCCAGAACACTCCGAAGAATATGAGAACGAAGAAGCCCTTCCCGATCTGCCTCGCTTCTGTTGGCTATCTTCCAGTCTTCTGGTTTTCTCAAATGAGTCAGAACCAGAGTCTCTTCGATCCTGAATGATTTTCTTTCCCTTGGACCTGGTGGAGGAAGATGAATGGATCTCCTCTTCGGACTTCAAGCGGGGTGACGGTGGAGGCTTCAAGGGGCGAATCTTGCCGCCATCGAAGAGTTCGTCGGCAGAGAGAGAGCTCCTCTGTAAATGGCCACTGAAATCAAACTCGAAATCTCGATCATGACCGGCACCGGCGGCATCAGGGAAGGAGGCAGCCGAAGAAGTGGGAAGAGAGGAGGAGGGGCTGGCGGGGGCGCTGAAGAAGAAGTTGGGGAAGCAGTGGGGGCTGGAAGGGGCGGTGACATAGGAAGGGGAGGGGCAGTTGCTGTGAAAGAAGAAGTCGGCCGAAGGGATGGGTGGGGCCACCTGCAACTCCATGGTTGGTGCTGGTGGTGGGAGTAGGAGGGCTTGGGAAGATGAGGGAAGGTGAGACTTACAGACTATATAGACGAGGAAGAGGAGGAGGAAGACAGAGACATAGTCCATACAGATGAGAGCGTAAAGCAGAGTTGACATTAGAAGTCTTTTGTTTTTTTTTCAAAATACAATTAAAAAAAAGTAAGAGCTTAACACCAGACACAAAGGTTTAAATCTAATTTTGTTGGAATAATTTAACAATGAACCATATATTACATTTATATATGGGTGCTATTATTTTTTATCCTGACCCAATTTATGAAGTGGTCTAATAAGGTTTAAAAAATTAAGTGAGCTCAATTAAGTGTCATGAACTAATATATACTGAGACCAAATTTACTAGCGTGTATTCATTGATGGGTTAAAAACTGGATCCCCCTACAAATAAAGGGCTATGATCCCCAGGTTAGTTAAGGGTTAACAATCGTCTTGCTTCTCCATCTGCAGACGGTTTCTCTATTCCTTAGTAATAACCTGGCTGATCTTCCCCTTCTGTCATACGCATCCCTTCTGTCAAGTGCATCCATGGATCCAGGTACGCTCCCGCAATGCTCTAGATTATTCCATTGAACTTGTATACCTTTTAGAACCCTTCAAGATTAAATAAATTTCTTACTTTTATTGTGTATAGAATTTAGAATAAAAATATTTAACAAATATTTTTATTTAAAGTGCTTGTGAAACATGTTAAATATGAATTGATAAAGCATCATTTAAACAGTACATGGTGTGTTTTTGAATTAAAGGTAAAAATATTTTTCGATACGATGTACATGATAAATATATAAAAAAATTTTATCTCAATTTATATAAATGTATCCTTGTAATGTTGTAACAAGCAAACGCACATAAATTGGACCAAATGACCTAGAGAGAGGAATAATTTTTTAATTGAAGGAGGATATCTCTAATATTGTAATTATTTGGGAAGACTAAATACTAGAATATAAAATTAAATGGGCTGAATTGACCCCAGTCAGAGTTGATATAAAAAGTCAATTTTACCATTGGTAGGTTGTGGAAGTGTTTATTCACCGCGCTGGGACAGGCGAGTGAGGAGACTCAGTGGCAAGGAAGCTCCGCAGTAAGGAGGGAATTAGGGTGTGGAAGAAGAAAGGAGTAAGCAACAAAACGTCGAACCGGACCGTCGGTTCAAAGACCGGTTAATGATCTCTGGTTTGAACCGGTTGAAAGGTTGAAACGGGAGACGAGTTAAAATGGATCAACAAATCGCCATTGCACTTCACTGTCGCTGTCGGGCTTCGCTGTTGCCGTCGCTTTCGTTATTTGCTGTCCCCTCGCCTCTCCCTCACATCTCTCATCTCCGCCAAGTTTCCCCTTCGTGATTCCTGAACTGCCTTGTTTCTGCTGTGGACTGGCATTTTGTTTCTGTCTTGATTCCTTTGTGATTCCCACTCTAAAAGATTGGAAAGAATTTGGAAAGGGAAGATAAAATATGAAGAAAATAAGATCAACTTCAGAGGGATTGAAGACTCTTTACATAAATTATTCAAACAAGGGATTGTTTGACGCCTTTCTAAAACTTAGGTTTGATTTCAAAATTTAGGTTTTGTCTAAACACAAAAATTGTTTAGAAAAGCCATTTTTGTTATAAAAATTTGATTCGAAACCTAAGTTTTGAAACTCATGTTTCCTCTTTCCTACTTTTTCATTTTTTTCCTACTTTTTTCTCTTTTCTCTTTTCTACTTTTTTCCTCTTTCCTTCCCCCTTTCCTACTTTTTCTTTCTCTTTCCCCTCTCATACTTTTTCTTTCTTCTCTTTCCTATTTCCTACTTTTCATTCTTTCTCGTTCCTTTTTCCTACCCACTTTTTTGTCTCGGAATCCGTAAAAGCTAATAACTTCTCAAACATAAATCACTTTTCAAAACCTAGATTTTTCCTCGGAATCTGTAAAAGTTATTTTCCAAAATCTATTCTCCAAAACCTATATTTTGCTTGTAAAAGCTATTTTCTTACATCTAAACCAACCCTGAAACAGTTAGGTTAGGTTTGGAACCACCAGGCCTCCCTGCAGTTTCCTTCTCACATCACAACACTTCACAATCAATTCTCACATCACAACACTTCACAATCAATTCCTAGCTTACATACGTTTGGTTACCCTCGGAATTAATAGAAAATTTAGTTAATAAGTATTTAAACACACATACACACAACATAATATTTGGGGTACGGAAGAAGAAATGAATAAATTAGTTGAACTAGACGATTCATCATATAAATAAACATATGTTGAGTAACAAATCTTCCTACACGATAATCATTATGCATGCGATAGCCTCGGAACAGGAAGTGCGTTGTTTGTTTCTCGCTCCTTTTCATCTTTGGCTCTATCACAACTCATTTTTCAATAATTAACAGCCATTTCAGGGTAATCAACTCAGTTCTTGTGCATCAGTAAGATAATGTTTCTGTGATTTGAGGGAGACTGTATTTTTTTTGTTTCCCGGCCTGTTTCCGGAGCTTCACCCCGACTAATTCTGACCCAACCCGCGTCGCGCACTTGAAAATGGTGGGTGAGTCTCTTAACGGTGGCTTCTGCATACACAAGGACTTAAACTCGAGACCTTACTTAAGTTGAAACAAGCCGCTTATCCTTGATCTAAGCAGCCGTCGGTAAAGGGAGACTGTAATTGAACGTAGGGTTAAGTATGAATGAAGGTGGTCGAGATGTAATGACGTGGGGGCCAGAGAGGCATGAAGTCTCACCAACCCCACACCATTAATCTGAAATGTGTTGTGCTGCCAGAAACTCAAAGATGGTGTCTCTCCCTCTCCCCCTTGGAATGCCATCTATTGTTATAATGTGTCCGTTTAGAAACGCAGTTGAAAAATATTTTTAGGTAAGTCAATGTAAATATGTAAATAAAATATCTCATTTTACGAAAAAACACTGTTAAACGTGCTTATGGAGAGTGAATAAACTTTTCCAAACAAACACATTAAATGGTGACTAAACTAAAGTCATTCATTTTGGCTTCTCCATCCAACCAAACAAATCTGTCTTCTTATATGTGAATTAAGCATCCCTTCTGTTTCAGATTACTTTCGTTTCGCTCCATACAAATTGCAAAAATCTGGCTCTCTTTTCATACAGGACACACTTTATACTCTTTTAAATTCTTAGTTGTTCTAATTACGTAAATCTTTTAAAATATAATTATAGTTAATGTAAGATGATGACGACGACCACGACGACAACGTTACAGTATCTCGATGCTTAAAATATTTGTTATTCAAGTAAATAACTTATAGTAAGTGATAAAGAAAGATGTGCAAGAAATCAATAACGTCTAATTAATTCAATGAATTTAAAATACAGATAGCAGGTTTAATTTTAAATTATTTTACATTAATTTTATGAAATTGGAGCTTAAATGTATTTTAATTCAGAAATTGAAATTTCCTTTCCCTTATGATGAAACATGACTTTCATAATGGCGGCTACATGGCTTTGATATGTGAACATTTATTACAGACTAATACAATCAATGAATCAACTAATATGTTTGGTATGATGGAATTGGAAATGGAATTCATTTCTTATGTTTGGTATGGTGGAATGAAGGGGTGGAATTGAAATGGAAATGGAATTCAAATTGGATATAAATGAATTCTATGATGTAACCCATGGAATTAATTTTTTGGTCCATCATTTTTTCTATATTTATATCCATTTCTATCCTCATTTCCATTTCCATCTCCATCTCCACCAAAATCAATTCCAGCATACCAAATGAGCCATTAAAACTAATTTAGCGCCTGAAAAATATATTTTATTTAATTTAACACCGGAAAATAACAAGAACGCATTGATAAAGAGATCTCTTACGCCTCAATATTTTTCAATTTCACATCACTTCGCCAATGATGATTTCAATTTGAGAGAATGTTCAATCTTTGAACGTTCAACGCATGAGAGAAAGAGCACGGTAAGAAGAGAAGCAAGCACGTTGTCAGGAGGAGTTGTGGGAGTTGTGTTTGGGTAGACGTCAGTCGAAAATGCATTCTACAGTGAAAGCTGCTTTTGGCCAGAAGTTGGTTTTTGGTGCGGTGCCTATGCTTGTGTGCAGAAGCTGATTCCATGCGTGGACCACGCCTCTCTCTCTTTTTTTCAGCCGACTATCCCCACTGGCTTTATCCAAGACACGTACTTCTCTCTCTCTCTTCAATTTATTCTTCCTTCAAATGCTGCATTTTCAACTCATTAAAGTCCCATTCTCTCCTTTGAAATCGTCCGCCACTCTTCCTCTAAGCTCAATTTCTAGAGAAATTTCCAGTACCACAAGGCTCAGATCATCAATGGCTGCTCACTCGACTTTGTCTCAGTCGAGAAAGAATCCTCAACCTCTACACTTGCTCCTCGTTGAGGCTTTTGAATTTTCACGTTGGGTTCGTTTGGGAAAGCAGTAGAGAAATACTTTTATACAAGTCGAGGTAAACATGTGGAGAAGATTATCTCGTTTTGTAGAAAAACACTGTTGAACGTACTTTTGGATGAAAGTTAAGTATTTCCAAACAAGCACATTAATTTTTTCTATATGATCTGCTCTGAATTTATTTTCATTTACTCCATTTTTTTCATTATCTTTATCCTCAAAATTATCACAAATAGCTAAACTAAAATTTGAATGTATGCATTTTAATAAGATTAATGTACTTTTACGTAATTTGCATAAAAAATCACTTCTCCAATTTCTATCCAAACAGTTTCTCTTTTTCAAAAAAATCACTTTTCCATTGCTGATATAAACATAAAACACATTACACCTTTAACTTCTATTCAGAATTCTTTTTCTAAAATAATTTCTATCAAAAAGTCACTTCTTTCACCGTTAACCCGAAAGACTTGCCAACTCGAAGCAAGATAGTGAGCATGAAAATGGAAATAAAACTAAAAATAAAATGTTTGATGAAAAGGAATAAACATTTCTTTCTTTCTTTTATACTGTTCGGAATAATGAAAACAATTTAAGAATAAAATAGAAGATAATCAAATAACACTTAGAAGGCTGTGTTCCTTCTTATTTTTTGATTTTTTAAATAAGGCTGCAATATGTTGGGAAAGATGAAAGGTTCCAAACTTTCCCCCTCTATTCAACCCAAAAAATATTCAAATTTTTTATCCTATAATTTAAGTTTCTTAAAAAATATTTTAGCTTCAAATAATGCTTTATTGTTTTAAAAAAAATTAAAAAATAATAAAAAAAAAGAATGTGGCGGGTTGGCCAAATTCCAGCCAGGGCCCTTTTAGCTCGACCCGTTAGGCTGCCAGCTTGCGGTGAATATCAGTTAGCCCATATTATCAACTCTAAAGATAATATTTATTATCTTTAGACAAGATATTTTAGAAAAACCGATACATATTTTTTATAAATAATTAACTTTACAAATTTTTTTTAATATATGTGAATTAAGTTATCTAATTCTCATATTTAAGAAGTGAAGTACTATTGTATCTTGGCACATTCGGGGTTGATAACGATAACGATGACAAGTAATCCAGACTCAATGATACTACTGTGTTCAAGCACACTCCAAAATTTCAAACAAGATATCAATACAATCTTTAAGAATCTCTCAGAGCAATATTAACCAGCTACAAAATTCAGCATACTGCAGCTCTAGTTAAAGGGCAGTAATTTTGACTTACACGCTTGGATTTGCCATTGCTACATCACCGCTATAAAGCCCTTTCCACTTAAGCAACAGCCTGCATTTTCACGTCTCATGCTGTCTTGCACCATAACCTTGCCCTCCATGCTGACTTCCATTGGAATCCGATCTCCACTGCGAAATCTCCAACCCAATAAGTTAAACAAGAAATGGATTTATGCGTAAAAAATTACAGGCTAACGTTTTAACTTTTACTGGAACAAAAAATGAAATTGATGTGCTAATTTACAACTCTTCAAACACATCAATAATAGAATCTGCAAATAAAGAAAGCTTGCAACAAAAGACAAACCAGGAGAAAGACTGCTGATGATGTCTAATAGTCCTTTCAATTGAAAAAAAAATGGAAATTTGTATAAAAAATTTGACGCATAAAATGTCAAAAACTTGACAAAATTGACAGGAGAGCGACGTTGATTTTCAAGAAGCACAATTGATAGCCAAAGGCAAAATAACTAAAAGACAGAACTGAGTTCAAACATCTTACATGCTTGTTTCCTGGACTGCGACCCCAAGCAAGACGCACCGTCTGCTTCCCTATTACTGTCCCATTCAATGCCTGAATTGCATCCTCTGCATTTTTTCTGTGACAGACAGCAAAAGACACAATTGAAGGGCCTTTCACCAAAAAATTTAAAAAGCCTATATGATATTAGTAACGATAGCTGTATTTAAAGCAACTCTCAATCATATGATTCTGAATTATAAGAGGTTGCCACTCATCCCCATGCGAATGTGCACATTTTAACATTTTGAAACACTGGGCTATAAACTATGCTATGGGACACAACAGGAGTACCTGTTAGCAAATTGAACAAAACCACACCCCTTTCCAACTGGTATCTTCACAGAAACAACATCACCATATTGCAAAAATGGTTGTCTGAGATCTTCATCACTGACGTCAGAATCAAGCCCTCCAACAAATATCTGTCATTAAAAATAGATTAGTTACTCGTGTGTACGGAGAGACAGGTAACAACAAGCCTTATCCCACTAAACGTGAAAGCAATGACAATTATTACAATTATTTTTTTTTAAAAAGGGCTTACAGTTGTGTTGAGAGAGTCCCCTTCAGACTGGGAACCTTGGGCCAAAGCACCATTAGAAGAATATCCATTAGCCAACACCACAGCTGATAAAAGAATGTCAAAATCAAATTTGAAATCTTAAGTGATATTTCGGCACCAGAAACAATGCATCTGGCAATTAAAAATATAAAAATAATGAACTAAAGTGGGAATTTAAAGCCTATTTATTAAATTAATTATGAGGACATTCCCAATTGTGACAAGTTCTTAACGGTAATTGTGATTTAGGCACGGGAATAAACGTATTCCAGAATAGAAATAAAAGCATAAAAGAAGTCCCAACAGATATATGAGCGTATTTAAAAATGAGACATTTACTATAAGCATAAATTTATAAGCCACATCTGTTTGAATAGATCCTACTTAGCTTATCAGTGAACATCAATTAAATAGTGAATATTTAAACTATTTGAGTCACCATAACTCCTTGCATTAGAAGATTTAGAGCTAGTTCAACTGATGTATATTAGAATTTGATTAGCCAGTTTAGAAAGGACAAAAAAACAGAAATAGAAAACCCTAGAGAGGCTTAGTGGCAAAACAAGAATTTACATAATAGCATTACAGCATACATAAGAACCATATGACATTAATTCACTATAAGAATTCAATTCCTATGAAGCTCAATAAAAATACAAAACAGAGTACAGTCCACTAAATTTACAAAAGTGCATCATGACAAACCTTGTGAAGGGTAATGTTGTTGATGCCCGAATGATTTCTTGGGAGTTGCAATACTTATTCGCATTGGCCGACTTGAGCAATATTGACCATTCATTTCAGTAAGTGCCCTGGATCTCTCATTTTCATCAGCAAACCTAACAAAACCATAACCTTTTGAACGGCCAGTGCTAGAATCAGTGACAACTTTTGCTCCCTTAACAGACGAATATCTGCTTGCAAAGGTTTCCTGTAGCATAGCATCAGTAACATCTACAGCCAAGTCACCAACAAATATAGAGTAATCTGAATTGGAATCAGATCGCCTATCACCCGAACTGAATGCAGCCCAATTTAGGCGAAAAGGCTGATCTGCATTCGGCATCATAGTACCCTGGTAGCTCTGTAAAACTTTCTCAGCTGTTGCATGTGTACAAAACTCAACAAATCCATATCCCTCAGACAGACCGGTTTGTTTATTCCGGATAACCTTAACTGAATATACCTGTACACACACAAGTTTTGCATAACTACAGCTTCTGAAACACATTATTCTCAGACACAAATCAACAGAAAACACAAGCACTATGTTAACTGCACAGAAGCATTTTGAAAGTAAAAGAGAACTCCAGGATCAATAGTTGAAAATTCTAACACAATGCTAGCTTAGCACTTGATTGTGTCACAGACTCAGAAGTCTAAACCAAAAGAAGCATATTAGGGGAAAACCATTTAGCAAAATCTCACCATGAATCAACTAGCACATCTTCCTAATATCACCACATCAACCTTTTTACTAAAAAGGTAAGAGTTACTCAATGAGCTTCAAAGCACGCAGCCTGCCGTCTCCCACAGTTGAAAACTGAATGGATCTTAACTATACTAACAGGTCCAATAAACTGAAAACAATTCCAACCAAACACTTGGGAAAATATTCCTAAGTTGTCATACATAATGTCAACAAGACTGAGGTCGCTTAAATGTAGTCAGTACTGTAGTGTGATCAATTAAAAGGACGGGGGGGCCAAATCTCACCAGGCTTGATTCACGTATGCATCATTTGAGCTCAAGCTTACTAAGGTCAAAACATATGCCCAGGAATGGATTGTCTAATGCTCGTGAATTCAAAAGTTGACTCACCCTGCGATGCATACATTTGTCATCAGCCCGTTCATTCAAGTTGTGAAGAAAGCCCAAGCTAGAACTTAATTTTTCAATGGACTAAACTTGAGCTAAGCTCACAAGATGGTTGCTGTTTGCTGATGATAGGGCTGAGAGCAAGGTCAATTAATGCATTCCTCTTTGTAAGACAGAGATGGAAAGGGAGGGTCATTTCAAGCTATGCATGACTCGCTATCAGAGTAGGGCAATAAAATGTACGGTGGGTATATAAACAAAGAACCAGGGAGTGGGAACTTGTAGAGAAGTCAGTTGACAGTGTAAACATGAGATTGAGCTTTTACAAAAGGGGAAAAAAAAAGCCTGTCAATGGTTGATTGTTCAAGTACAGTATAGAGAGTAAAGGGTTCCACAATGACAGAAAACGATCCTGTAACACAACATGTCAGAACTTATGGGCACAGACTAAAAATATTTGAATTATCTGGAAAGGTTTGCTTCCTTAATTATAAAGTAAAATTTTTGACAGATAATGTTATGAACAAGCAGGCACAAGAAGATACCCACTCAAAACACGTTGTTCGCACTCAGCATAACTCTAGATGTATTCCTTCATTTCTCCAAGTTAAAAAAGATTGAGATATGCCTTCTAACTTCTAAGACTATTTAACAAAAATCAAATTAATTGTACTCGAACTCATTCTTCCATAAATTGCAATGAAGAATAACATATAATTAGCGTAAAAGGCGACATAAAGAGCGAGAGTGAGAGGTTGGGCAAGAGACAAAAATAGAGCGAGAGAGAAAGAGATGGCGACACCTCGCCCGTGTGGGCAAAGCAACTATTTAGGTAGTTCTCGTCCATCCAATGATGAAGGTCACCGAGCCAGATCGTCTTGATCTCATCGTTGGAGCTCTGCTGGAGGAGCGGCGGCTGTTTCAATTGTGGGTGGTGGTATGGCGGCTGGTAATATTGGTGAGCGTAGGGGATATAATGCGGCGGATACATCATCATCTGCTGCTGCATCATCGCCATAGCCGAAGCCGGATACTGCATGTTCATCCATTGTTGGTGATAATGATGCTGCTGCGTCCATTGCTGCTGCGGCGGCTGCTGCTGCTGATTCAGATCGGCGGCGTCGGAAGTTGGCTGAGACATAAGGTTAAAGTTCTGTGTATTCTTGGTTATAACCCTTCGCCTACGTCTCCCCCTCTTCACCTTCCCGTCTCCAACAATGGAAGTTGCTGACAGCTAGATGAGAGAGAAGGAATAGAGAGATGGGGGGTTTTGTGCTTTTATGTTTGGATTTGGGTTTGTAGGGGAACACAGGCACTACTATTACTGTATTACAGGTTGGATCTCGCTCGTTTTACACCTCGGTAATAACGTCGGCTTGCCGTCTCTTATCACGTGGCCATCACTATGGGACCCACCTCAGCAGATCGACGGCTCTCCTGCGTTTCTGGTTGCTTCCTCACCGCTTCCGTTATCATCCTCCCGTTATCTCCCTGGTTTTCAAATCTAGATTCTTGCCTCATTCTTATTATTCTTTATTCCTTAAAATTGATTTCATTATCATTATCAACTATTTTTAAAAAAAATTCAATGAAATTAAATTATTAATTTCTATTTTAAATATATATTTCAAAATAGAACATATCATAAACTTTAAGTTAAACTTAATTTATGAATAACATTAATTCTCAAAAAACTTCATCATGAAAATGAATTCAATTTCTCTTTTCACAAACTCCAATTCCACTATACCAAACAAGGCCTTGAAATGCCTGCAAGAGTCATTAATAATATTGTTGTTATTTATATATGTAACCAAAATTTCTTTTTGGAAGGTGTTTTATAATAAGGATAAAAGAGTGTAATAACAAGTAAACAATCTCACCTTTATCTCTGTTTCTATAATTCTTTTTTTTTTTTTGTTGGGTGAAGGAAATCTAGTCTAATGCATGAACTTAATTGCCTTACTTTTGCAATAATTAATAATACAAATAGATGTATTATTAACGGACAACGGTGAATGGAAATGTGCGTATGCAAAGCATGTCGTAATGCGAAGACAAGAATGGCTTTTAGGTGTTCACCATAAGAGGACATGCCATAATAATGAAGCCACCAAATGCATGCATGCTCTGGTCAACTTTGTACCAATTGAATTGTAGTCATCTTTCTTCTCTCACGTGCCGACTTTGACTTTCTTCGTAACACCGACTTAGATATAAAATCTAAAATAAAATAACGACTCTCGCATTTACTAATTTTGATTTGATTGTGTTCCTTTTCATACAGTGAAATGGGATGAAGCTTTCCAGATCTGAGAAATCATTCTCTGGACCCTGGACCCTGCTTGAAGATGTCCTTTTTCCTTGAGATGTAGTTTTGTTTATTCAGTTACATTTTTGTTTTTCCTGATATTTATTAGCGGTTTTATGAAATGGGTATATTTCCTGTGTTGGCAAAAAAAAAGTAATGGAATGAAGCTTCCTGTCTAATGAAAGTTGCATGAATAGTCCACAGCACTCCTTCCTTTTCACAGACTATTATATGGTCAAGAACAATAATTTTTTTAAGATTTGAAGGAGTAAGCATAACCGCATTATATTACATTCAAATCCACAACTTCTCATTTGCTTACTGGCTTTTACATCACTAGGATATAAGATCAATGGCCAAAAACAAAAGTTCTATTTTGAAATATTTGTCACTGATTAACTCAAGGGAGAATCACAAAACCAATGGATATAACATCTGAGTCCTTAAAATTTTATCAATGAGCTTATTCCAGTTGCTATTGACAAGTCCTCATAACTTCTAAGATATTATATCCCTTAATTGGGATCCAATCATGATTCTCACTTGATGACATGGCTTAATGAGTTAATGTCATGTATCATCAAAAGAAAAAAAAAAAGAAATACACACATGGCAAGACTCAGAACATTGCAACAACGTTTCATCATTCACAAGTTAAAAGTATTATTCATCTAAAGCTACACGCTTAAACTCAATATATAAGCGAGACAAACGGTTCAGTTTTATCCTCCCAAAACTATAATTTTCCCCAAAAAAATCCATATCAATTATACATAGTAAGGTAAGTTCTGTGAAGAGTTGGTTACAATAGAGATGATTAAAAACGATAATATTTAAGAAAATTATACAGAAATAACATAATATCCCTTACCGACAAGCATTCTATGTCCACTGTTCGTGTTTCCCCTTTATATATTCAATGGAGTTAATCCTTCAACATCTATGTACTAATTAAGGAAAAATTGACTTTACAGAGGTTCTCCAAATTTAAACAACTCTCGATAGCTCAACTGTTAGAGTCAACTACGAAAACTGAAAGAGAGACAGAGAGGGGCTATAAAAGAATGAATCAAATTGGATTAGGGGTGCAACATGGGATTGGAACTGGAAACCCAAAAAAAACAAAAGAAAATTGAAAGAGCCCTGGCCAAAATTTCAAACAGGGTGATTATTCATCCTGTTGGCTCCTGGAGCAACTTGTGGCTAAAAGTTTCAAAGATGAAGCCAATTAGGAAAACAGAACCAGATGAGCTATGTACATTCCTATCAGCTTTTTCTTATATTCTTGCATGGAAGAAGCTTACTTGCTATAGTCTGCATGGAGAAAGCTCTCGTATTGTGTCCCAATGAGTGTATTCCTCACATCGTCCCAATTCTCAACTTGACCTGATAACGGTCCTCTGTGTATCTTCACCTGATGACTCGTCAAATCCCTTCGAGGGACCTTGAGAAAATCCTGAACATCCATTAATTTCTGAAACCAAAAGGGAAAGAATATTAATGGTAGTTTAAAAAAAAAAATATGAATTGATAATACTAATCCGTCTAAGTATACAGAAGAAGATAAACTCGGAGAGGCTGGCTTAGTTATTAGCTGGCTAGATCCTTTTTTTTTTTGGTATCGTATGTAGTACGACTTACAGTGCTATTTTTGACAATATCTTCGTAGTACATGATAATGTGTCTGGTGCTCTTGAAATATTCTAAAGCTGTGGCAGCGGTTCCGCTCACTTGGTTCAGATTGGATATCAGCAATGTCGCATTGATTGTGGGCTTGTATTGCGCTAGGATCTTTGCCTGAAAACCACTGTCAGAAATCAATAACATGACAAGAACAACTACTTAGGGTAGGGCACCCCCTCAACTGACATAACAAGGCTGCTTCTAAACAAGACGTTCGTGAACATGAACAACCTAAGATATTCAACTTCACACATGAAGCACACAAGAAAATATATCAAGATGAGCATCCACGGGGAAGAAAGAGACCTCATGGGGCGAATGAACATGTGACTTGTGAGTCCCATTTAACAACTTAGCATCCCTATCATATTGATTTGCAAGTACAGAAACCATTCGACGTAGAAGATTCCTCCGGAAAAGAAATATGACTGAAACACCATGTGTTCTGAAGTAATGCGCTATCTGTTCATGATGCTGCAACAATCCCTGTGAAGTGAAGATTACAAATGTATAATATCCCAGATTCATCACACTCAAGAATCAAGCACGCACAGAGCAGAAATCAGGCATTTGAGCTATACCATCTTTTCAGTGAGTATAAAAGAAAATATATGGGTAGGGCAAGTGCAGAGGTCAACTGATATACAATTGAGATCTGACTAAAATTAAAAAAAGGCCTTGACCACCATTTACTATGTCCTTGGAGGATTATGTTTAAATATGATTAACAAATATATATATCATTAAATAAAAAAGAACAAAATAATGTAAATTTTTCATATAAAGGCTTCCGCAAAGATTTCACCCAAGAATCCTTCTATGCCGTTTTCCATAGAAAGTCAACTTCCATGTTAACCCTCTATCTGAGGATTTAAATCATTTACCATTCATTTTTCATTAGTCATAAATCGATTTTATGAAAAATCCTAACATTTATCATAAATGAATTTTCATTTGCTATGTTCTAGTAGGTGCCAGCTCTTTCAGAATAGTTCTAACATAATTACTATTTCTCCCACATGTTCGGACTGAGAAAAGATATCAGAAAACTATAGCCTCCATACTCTACCGTCACTGGCGGACCTGTATGCATTTGAGGGAGTGTGGCTGACTTCCAAAAAATTCAGTATATATTAGTACTGTATGATTTATTTTGCACCCATTCATTTGCTAATTTTGAACCCACTAAATTTTTTTTTCAAATTTTTCTCAAAAGATATTAAGAACAAGTCTCATTTATCTTCTCAAAAAATAGTTTGCACCCCCTGAATTAGGGTCATGAGTCCGCCACTGTCTACCATGCCGATATGATTGATATGGACAGAACAGAATAGAGGAGGCCTGAAGTTACTGGAAGTCATTGATGGTTCTGCTTGCATGTTCCTTTCATATCGTTGCTTGTTTCAGCACACTATGTTAGTGTTGTGCTTAGGCAGTTATCGGTGCTTACGCTACCTTTCTGACACATTTAGAATTAGTTTGAGTCAGTTTCTGTTTATATACGTAGATGTAAAGAGTCTTGGTGTCTTGGCCTTGATTTTCAGAATTATGTACAAGGAGATCCTCCATTTTTACTGGAGAGTAATGTGATTTAGAGCCCAGCACTCTCTTCTCTAGTAATTAAACCTGGTGAACCTATCAGAATTTTATAGAAATAAACATGAAATTTATTTTCAAAACTTCCACAGACCAGTTTATTTTCAAATTTCCACTACACATAATGTTTGGCTGAATTACATCTCCAAAATCTGAAGCATTAAGAATGCTAACTGCACTCAGATTAACTCCAAAATCAGACAAAGTGAAACGATGATTCAAAACTTTCAAAATCGAACATTACAATCCCTAAGTTGCACTCTTGTTCTACAAGCTCCTGAGAGTTCCTGCTATTCCACAAAGAAAAGAAGGAAAACTCTCACATGACAGTGCTTTAGGGTGGGTAAGGTTTGAGAGGATATGTTGGCTTCTTTTTGAAACAGACAAATTATAGGATGCATTAAAAAGCACCATACATTCATCCTCTAACCCATCCCCTTTGGGAAGCTCAAGGATTTAGCTTCCCTCTGAGATTTGCACTGAAGATGCAACACTTCTTTCTTAGACAATTCCTCTAAGGCTATAACACTTAATGATAGAAAGTGGAAATCTAGCATGTTTGCCTCCATTCCAAGTTTCATACGCTCGTCATAGTTCGTAATAGCATAGTTCAATAGTTTTACTCGATACTGAGTACTGACTGCCATGCAATCCACACTTCGATACTTCAAAATAAGGATCTCCAAATGGCATACCAGTTTATGAAGATCACCCTCATAAAGATCATAGTTAGCAATAGCAACTTAACATTCATATTCTAGGAGGAAAAAAGGGCGGGAAAGATGATTATGAAGGAAAGAAAATATTAATAACACCAAAGGGAATTCACATGTTAAATAAGCATTACCTGATTAAGCATCCACTTCAAGCCAACTGCAGCTGTGCACTCGTTTTTTGAAGCACTGCTGAACCAATCTAGATTATAAACTCTGTCCAGAGTTTCCACAATTGTTGAGATATTACTTCTTCTCACTTTAACAGAGAAAATCTCCCCATTAGAGCTTATATTAATATGGCTATTAAGAAAAGTCTCAAACCATCCACTCCCAGATCTCTGCATTGACAAAACGGCAAAGTACCGGACAGGAGTGCAAGCACATTCAGCCCTAACAATGCCACACCGGAGAAGCAATGTACGTCAGATCCAAGCAGATTCAGAAACCAAATCCAATGCCTGAGAAATAACTTACCTGTTGTAAGTTTTGGGTTTTGGGTAGTGCACGTAAGGGATTTCCCAAGGTTCAATGATAGGTTCAGGGCACGCCCTTTCGGGTGGATGGATATCTAAAATTCCAGTCTCCGTTTGAACACCTGCCTGCTTTAGACAAATTGCACATATGTACACCCCACAGATCATTGCCAAGACCAATACGACCATCCTCCAGGCAATTGTTGACTTCTTGAAAGTCTTTAAGAGCAAAACGTCCTGGAATCATAGAATACAATATTTTATTCAGTTTAGAACCGAGATTCAAATAAGTACAAGTGGGCTTCAGCACAGTTGATTTGGCAAAGCAATGGAGTGAACCGAATGACCTGGTTGGATGCTAGTAAAACCACAGGAAACCATCCAATCACAGGTCAAGAAGGAGCTTCAATTTGGACACATCCGTTCCAATTTATTAAACAACCAGATCGAATAATCTCACATGGAACCTCATGAAATAAAAAACAAGATGATGGTACAGAATATTTTGCCTCAGATTTTGGAAGATTCAAAGGCAAAAAGACAACAGTACATTACATGGTTGAGTGAAACTAACCTTAGCGAAGGAAGAAAGATCATCGGCCATGGCTGCAGGTGTACTCACAAAGAAAGCGATTGAAAAGGCACGCATTGGGAGCAGCTGGGAAAACTAGCTTTGAATTTCTCTTACTTTATATTCCTAAAGCATTTCAGCCCTGATTGCTGCAGAACCCACGAAGATTGAAGGAAAAGCAAAGCCAAAAGAGGGTTCTTGATGGCTATGAGCTTTTCCTCGTGAAGAACGAAATGATTAGATGCTCCGAACGTTGCACGCTGTCCTGCGCTTTCCTTTTTTTATTTTTTTTTCCAGATAGTCACTCACTAATCTTCTTCGGCTCGAATGCTCCAGTAAAGGAAAGTGGAATGAGACCAAAGCAAAACGACGTTGAAGAGTGCTACGTTCCCTCGTGAAACGACACCCGAGTGGCATTACGAATCAAGAGTTAAGAAAATAAATAAATAAATACGGTCAATTCCAATAATTTATTATCGGATTAATAAAGTTAAGAGGCAATTTATAAATGTCCTCAGCAGTTGTTAGAGCTTGAAATGTGCTTCCTTACTTTTGAGGCCTTTATTTATGCTTTTTGAAAATATTTTATCCATATTTAACATAAGGACTTTTCAATGAGTGAGATCAAAGTCAAAATTATTACGGAATATTAAACTGAACCCAATCATTTGATCCTTTAGCTACACTTTTAATGATGTTGGTGATTTGCCTTATTTTTTCCTGCCTTGTTGGTTAATCAAAAGGTTCTTAGGTTTGGGTGAGAAAACTTATCCCAAGGGTAGCCCTCATGAGATACTATCCTTCAAGCATATATTTTTAAGGGAAAATAAAAAAAAGCTTTTAAAACTGTAAAAAGACAAATCAGTATTTAAAATTTCCATATTTCTAAATTAAAGTACTGAATTAAATAAAGATTTCAAAATATTATTGAAAATGAAACATTGGCCGTGAAGTACTTTAAAAGAAGGAAGACGCGAGCACTGTTCATGAAAAGTTTTTTAATGAGTAGTGTTGTCATTTAGATCAATAATGTCTTATTTTCATCTCATCGCGATGGGTGTTAAATGAGACACTATTCATCCTAATGGAAAACTTCTCATGAACATTGTTTTCATTTGGGTGAATCGTATTTTCACGTTGAAATGAAGCACTTTTCATTTGAATGAAGCCACGTCCTTCTTCCCTACTATTCATGGGCGATATCATGGGCTTTAATCTGGGATTATAAAAAATTAAAAACTCTAATTTATCATTTTAGAAATGGAAACATGTTTTTCCTGGTTATCGCTATCTTTGAATCCTAGGATATTATTATTGTGGGAGTGATTGGTGAAGCAGAGCCAGGCTGGAACTGGCTGCCCTCATCATGAACTAAGAATGTCGTAGTCAACTAAAAATGTTTAAGGTGAAGCTGGTATTTAAATCAGTAATAAATTGTGATAAAAACTATATATATATATGACAAATCCTATTTTTTTTTCTTTTTCTGCATTGCGGCCTCTGGATGGTTACCACAGAAATTGGCATGATGGTGCAGAGGTGTTAATTGAAGTGGGAATGGGTTGGTTAAGACCCAATTGAGACACGTGGGCTCCCACTCTGCCAAACGGCATACTCATCCTCCCTTCGCAGTCAAAAGCAGGAGAAGAGAAAAGACAGGAATTATTTTTTAAAAAGAAGGAAAAGAAAAAAAAACGTTAATCACATTCTCTTGTCTTTTTAAAAAATTGTAATGTGGGGTGCAACGTGCAATAATAAGATCAAAGAGCTGGAACAGTTCTAACTTGCTATCCAGTTGGCACCTATAATCGTAATTCACAAAATTGAAACTTGAAAAAGTTGGCCCCACATCTCAATACATACAGCTGGCCATCCAATTCGGAGCTTCATATCATGGGCAGGACATGGATCCCCCTTAATGGGCATTCAGGCCCATAAATTATTTACCTGTCGGTATGGGCTTGCCTCGCCCTGCATATCTCTCCGGCAAGCCACGTCACAGGCTAAAATATTAAACCAATGAATACAGGCTCTCGCACTGATAGGGGTGGGAACAGGTCAGGCGGCCTGTCAGGGGCCTGTGGCCTGGCCTGTAAAAGTCTGTACAGGCCAGGCCTGTTACAGGCCCAGGCACAGGCCCAGGCTGCTAAAACAGCCTGTTTCCAATAACAGGCCAGGCCCAGGCTGCCAAAAAGGCCTGTTTGGCCTGTCAGGCGGCCTGGGCCTGAACTTATTTTTTTTTTGCATTTATTTACTGTGGATTAGTTGGATTATGGCTAGTTTTTCATTCATGGACTGTGGGTTTTTTTGTTTGCATTTATGGACTGTGGGTTATTATTTGTTTTTGCAACCCACAGCCTGTTCTTCATATGCGTCCAAGTAAACTTGCTGAACCCTAGACTGCAGTTTAGACTCTCGCGCACTCGTCTGATCGTCTCTCTCGGCGCAAACGCAGACGCACTCTCTCGCTCGGACGTTCTTCGCCGCAAACGCAGTCGTCAGTCATCTCGCTCGGACGTTCTTCGCCTTAAACGCACTCATCTTCTCCCAGCCTCTCGCTCTGCTTTGCCTCACTCGCCTGAGACTCATTTGATTTGATCGATCCTTCACAGGTGGCAGCAAATGCGGAACCAGATGCTGAGAATGCGTATGCCAACTTTCAAGGACTCCTTGCACTTGCTGAAATATCAAATTCTAATGTGGATGTGGATCGAGGAGCCTGCAAGAAGTGTGGGCGTGTTGGGCACCTCAAGTTTCAGTGCAAGAATTATGTAAAGGTTAAGTACTAGTCCTTGTTATATTATAGACATTTAAAAATGAAAAGCTGGGTGAAAGAGAATGGGGAGTTAGGAATAAATGAGTTTAGACTTACATATGTTAACTGTTAAGTTTGAAGTTGGATGAAGCGAACCAAATGCTTGTTTAGATTTTAGAAATGCCTCTGTCCATGCCTTTCTTGCGCTACATTCTTTTAATAATTTGTGGGTTCAATATATACTCTCTTCCTCTTTTAGTCCTGCTATAATGATGTTGAAATTTCTTATAATAGTTAAGAAGTGCTTGGAATAGGTAGCGGACTCACTGGAGAAAGGCACAGAACATGAAGATGAATACATGATCAGTGAAAAGGAGCTCCTTGTAATCAGGTAAAAGATTTTTCACTCTTGACAACTCAATTTACAGTTAGACATAACCAGATTTTATATGCACAAATTCATAGCAAGGCATTGTTCTGTCTCTGCTTCATAGATTTATTTTTTATTAGAGAGCTTTTGAACTAGATAAAAGAAATCGTATTCTTGGGTTAATAGGCCTGTATACAGGCCACAGGCCAGGCCAAGCCTCACACAGGCCCAGGCTCAGGCCAGAAAATTGGCCTGTATACAGGCCACAGGCCAGGCCAGACTCCCTTCCAACAGGCCTGGCCTGTTTGGGGTGAAGCCTGGCCTGGCCTGTTCCCACCCCTAATGATGATGATGATGGACGTGAAGGCATCAGTACTGAAGATGATTCAAGGTCCAGAGGGAGAAGGCGTCAGGTCCTTCTTGTTCTTGTCGCTGCTCCTTCCCTTTTTTTGTAACCTCTCGTATCTATGTCTCATCCCTTCCTGTCGATGGTTGCTGGAAGGAACAAGAAGCTGAAGGTCTTGGAGGCTTCGCAACTGCTGGAAGGAGAAGAGGAGAAAGTGATGGTGATGAATGAGAGTGAGAGAGACAGAAAATTCCGAGAAGTTCGACCGTATGTGAACGTGATAGAGAAATTCTTTTACGTAAATCGAGATAAATATGTGAAGGAAATTATCTCGTTTTATGAAAAAATAATGTTGAACTTATGTTTGACTCCCTATAATCATTCTCAAACAGGATTGTTATTTCACCCTCTCAGAAGTAGTATTTTCTAATTTTTAGTTTGAAGGAGTTTTTGATTCAAAAGTCATTTTGCAAAATCGCCTGCCCAAGCAAAATCCCAGAAGTCATCTTACAATTAGCTTTTTTCGGCCAATAACACTCTCAAATGCACCCATTGAGCAGTTTTTTCAGCATTATTACACTATATAATTATATATATATAT
>JANTPZ010067267.1:1211-30547 GCA_025593235.1 Vachellia pachyceras | reverse complement strand
ACTCAACTTTATGGTTCTTAAAAGTTTGAAACCAGTCAGGAGTGACATTATCCATACTACACATGAGGCAAACCCATACTCAAGGTCCATTGCTGTTTTCTTTAGCATGTAAACTGTCATTTACTCAAATCAGATACTTAATATGGTGACATTATCCCACAGAAAAGACTTCCAACCTGAAAGTTATCCCTATTGCAGTGTTGGACATGCGATATGCACAATATTTGAGTAATATTAGCAATAGAACTATTCAGCTGGTTCTGCTTGACACTTCATGAAGAACCCTTCATGTGACTGGTTTCTAGACAAAAGGATAGAAATAGATTGCTAGTTCACATTATCCACCGCAGCTAAATCTACATAAACTTCTTCATATTGACATCTAAAATTCGAAGCTTTTACCGTTTAAGCGATTGGTAATATTGGGACACAGGGCTCATCGCAAGGAAAATGGAAGGGATTGTCTGCGGATTTTCTCATATTCATTTCTGTGTTTAACGGTTTGGAATTAATACCACATAGAATTAAAACAATGCAAGGGCGAGAAGAAAATAAAATGACTTCAAACAAGCAAGAATTATCTAACACATTTAGAGATCAAAATTGTATGCCTACCTATTTTGACTAGTTATAACATCTCTTTCTTCTTTGGTGCTGTCCAATTCATAGATGTTTAAATTAATAAATAATTAGCAAATGTATTTGTCTAATCAAATTAATTCACTTTAAAAAGAATATGAAATAGAGAATCAACCACTCAAATAATCCAAATCTAGGGAAAGAGTAATCAATGTCCTCCCAAACGCGTAATATG
The DNA here is from genome assembly GCA_025593235.1 of Vachellia pachyceras. Taxonomy (NCBI): domain Eukaryota; kingdom Viridiplantae; phylum Streptophyta; class Magnoliopsida; order Fabales; family Fabaceae; genus Vachellia; species Vachellia pachyceras. The sequence goes on along the minus strand of JANTPZ010067267.1, from coordinate 29,733 downwards.
TAAAAAAGAACCAAAAAGGGGCAACTATATAACAACATTGTTTGATTGATTTCAAGCATACAGACAGATACCGTGATAGTCATTAGGAATGAAACCAGGAAGAAAGCATGCTTACACTCCAAGTAGAAATGGCCAAACTTCAGCCCTAATAGCAGGATCAACACCCTGCAAAACTATTGTAATTAATTCCAAATGGTAAAACAGAAACATAAGAATCATAACTTCAAGGTTAAGAAAAACAGAAAAGTAAACTTACCCCACTGCGAACTCTTTTCAAGAACTTAGCTCCATCACGGAGCCTTCCTTCTTGTGCAAACAAGCTTTTCCCTCCCTCATTCTCTCCTTTTTCTTATTATGCACATAAAAAGAAAAGAAGTATTGTGGATCTGACAAATCAGCAATTATACCGGAATAAGAACAGCGAAGCATCAGAGACTATGAGTTAGATCAAAATGCCATAGGGCAAGGACAGAATATTAAGAATGTGGAAGTTGAAGCACAAAAGTGGTAGATGCATGCTGATTCAGCTAAGCTCACACGGGTGTAACGATTGGGATAGTTAGAGATGGGGATCTGTCCCAAAACAAACAGAGACTAAATAGAAATCTGAGCTCAAATAAATCTTAGCCGCGAAAATAGGAAAAAAAGTGAGAGCAAAAGGAGAGAAGAACTCACCGACCGGAGGGTGAACAAGAAGCTGGTGAGGAAGAAGTGACAGCGAATAGAACCGAACGCAAATGGTTTAAGCGATTGGTAATATTGGGACACAGGGCTCATCGCAAGGAAAATGCCGGCACGAAATAAATCCCAACGGCAAGGCATCACAAATACATAAGCAACTAGACACTAGCAATCAAGAAACGAGTTTATCGCACCTCTTCGGTTGTCGCTCTCGTCGGCATCGTTATCGAATCCATAGACTTCGCTGGTGTCGCCTACCTGAAAGTTATCCACATCATTCTCGTCGGCATCATTTCGCTTGTTGCTCTCGTCGGCATCGTTTTGACTCGTCGGTGCCTTTTCGAACTCGTGTCTTGAGGGGGAGCCCAGCTGCTCCACCAACAAGCCAAAGAGTTTAGGGCATCGTTATCGATAGAGGGCTTTGAATTCTTTTTCCCGTGGCTCCGAAAATGGATTCCTGCGGAATGCGCAATCCGCAGGAAAGGTATTCCTGCGGAAATCACATTCCGCAGGAAAACATTCCTGCGGATTGTGAATTCCGCAGCAATGTTTTCCCTTTCCTGCGAAAATCACATTCCGCAGGAAAAATTATAATTGCTACAAATTTTTTTTAAAAAACAATACCTGCGGATTTAAAATCCGCAGGTATTTTTTCATATTTTTTTTAAAAAATTAATATTTCTTGCGGATTTTAAATCCGCAGGAAATTTACCTGCGGATTTATAATCCGCAGGTATTTTTTTCATATTTTTTTAAAAAAATTAATATTTCTTGCGGATTTAAAATCCGCAGGAAATTTACTTGCGGATTTAAAATCCGCAGGTATTTTTTTCAAATTTTTTTAAAAAATTAATATTTCCTGCGGATTTAAAATCCGCAGGTAATTTTTTCAAAATTTTTTAAAAAAATTAAATTTTTCCTACGGATTTTTTTCTGCAGGTAATTACCTGCGGATTTTAAAATCCGCAGAAAAAATTCACAAGTATATGGTAATTTTTTACTAGTGGATGCTTGTGCTGAGAGCTCAGATAAGCCCAAATGTCAGTTGCGCAAGAAGTTTGGCATGAAGTCCGAAGCTGTTATCGCAGATATGATACGGACTGTAATGGTCCTGAAGAGAAGGGCTCAGGTAGCTCTAGTTTTGCTCCTCTTACGTCTACTTTTACTGCAACGAGTGAGAGCCTAAATGACCCTGCCTAGTATCTTGACAGTGGAGCAACTCACTGTGTCACCTCTGACTCTGCTTATGTTGAGCCTAAAAATGGTAACACGGGTAATCAACGAATCTTGATTTGTGATGGTAGTCTATTATCTGTAGTGAAAATTGGGGATTCAGTTTTTCCCTGTGTAAGTTCCAAATTTCTTAATATGAAGGATGTGCTGGTTGTGCCTGAAATTGTTAAGAATTTACTCAGTGTTAAGAAACTGACTAGTGATAATAAGGTTTATGTCTCCTTTTACTCACATGGCCTTTTTGTGAAGCATCTTCAAACTAAGAGTTTTGGCTCAAGGAGAATCAAAAGATGGAATGTACAGACTTGCAGAATCAGCCACATCACCACAAGATGGAATGTATAAGAAACTTATACATAAAACACCACTCGTTGAAAATATCTATTGTACAGCGAAGAGATATAGGTCTCAATTCCTGAAGTATGTAGAAGTTTAGAAACACGTGGCAGTTATAATAATATTCCTCAAATTTCACTTGTAAATAAATCTCCCTCTCTGCTCGGTCGTCAGCCCCTAGTTGAGAGAGAGAGAGAGACATACAAGAGAAGATGGGGTGTGACGAAGATGGCTAGTCTGGTTTTGATCTTGATGGCGACCTTCTTCACTGCAGCAACTGTGGAGGCTCGTTTCGATCCCAACACCTTCCTGGCTCGGATGATGAGCGACAATGGTGAACCAAACTTATTTCATAAAGCCATCACCGCCTGCTGGGACAACTGCTTCTGCACGGCGTCTATCCCGCCGCAGTGCCATTGCAGAGACGTCGCAGAAACTTGCCACTCCGCCTGCAAGCTCTGCATCTGCACTCGCTCTATTGCTCCACGGTGTCGATGTGCCGACTCCACCACCTTTTGCTACGATAAATGCTGTAAAACCTAATCCAGCTGGTAATTAATAACAGAGCCTATATAATAGGCTTTGTTTCTCTCAGTTCTATGTATGTAAATGTGAAGCTTCCCTAATGAAATAAATAAACTATCTGTGACTTGCTTGCATGCTTCCCGTTTGCTTCTTGCAAACTGGTTAATTACAAGGAGCAAGCACTTGATATTCTTCTGCCGTTAATTAATTGCCATCTGTTTTCAATACGTCGTACTTTTACTTTGGTTTGCAATTTCATTTCTCATGCAATAAATTGCTATGAATTTAGCGGAGTTAATGTGTAAATTTACTTCAAATGTTTTTTTTCCAAGAGCAATATGTACTCCAAAAGTTTTCTGTAAGAGCAGTGTTATTTTGAAATTTTTAATATATGTTGTGTCTTTAATATCAATTGAAGCAATTTTTGTTTGCCACTTGTAGGCGTACTACTTCAAAATCAAAGACTAATTAAATCTCTCTTGGGCTGTGTTTTTTCGGAATTTTCAATAACTCATTGCATTTTCAAAATATTTGCATATACTTTCTAAAAATAAAAAATTGGGTAATTTTAGCGAAATATTCTCTGCACGTTTTGTTTTGATTGGGAAGGAAATGGGTAATGTACCTAGATTGTATAAAAATAAAAATTTAGCATCAGACAAAGGCCCGGCGTTCAACCCGGCCATGCCTATCCATATGTGTTGGATACATATAGTACCCAATGCATAAATTTTGATCCTTAATTATCTGCCATTAATTTATTATTCCAGCTTTATAACTCCCAATTGACCTAACTACAATAATGCAAATCATGATATCATTTATTTCACATATCAATAAGAAAAGAATCATGAAGTGTGGCAATAATCATATGCCCTTTAACCATTAATTCCATGCAGTGCTCTTGATTCCAATTAATAACAATTTTTTAAGAGCATGCATATTGAACTTATTAAATTTATAGAAAGATAAAGATTCATGATGGTTCAACTTGTAATAAATTGATCCTTCTAGGATTAAGGGTGTGTCTGGCTCAACGGAGGGGAGGGATTATTATCTTGAGTTACAGGCTTTGTACATTTCTCTTTTAAGCTTATTAGGCTCGCCACTTGTACACAAAAAAAAGAAAGAAACCCATGGATCATGGGTAATTAATTAGTCACATCATTAATGGTAGAGACTCGCTATCTGCACACCACTTCATAGCCGAAATTGAAACACAGAATGACAGTGAGAGAGACGGATTAATATTTTTTCATGTGATCTGCTTATTCATCTTGTCTAAAAAAAAATCAATATAAACAATAATGGATTGGTATATGTTATTAAGCACATGCAATAATAGGTAGATGGAGCCAAACGTTAGGTGGTCTCGCATCAAGCACATGCTGCAAATCAAACGTTATTTATGTGAGCCAATTCCTCCTTTCAAAGGGCTTATTTATAGGCAGGCTTCTGTGTGTGTTTGTGTGTTCACGTGAATGTGAGAACCTTCCCTGATGATCAAATAAGCTATATATATATATATATATATATAGCCTGTCCCTTTCTTGCTTCCTGCAGGCTGTTTGCTCGTAAGGACTTGATATTCTTCTACGATCGATCACTTCTCAACTTTGCAATGATAAATGCTCCTTTTAATTCTGCTAATAGAGCTAAATCAGGGCTTATTGGCTTTCAGGGCTAGTATTTATTAATGCGAGCCAATTCGTGCTTTCCGGGGTTATTTATTGGCCTCTATATATGTTACGTTAATGTTATGCTTCCTGCAAGTTGGTTGATCGCAAGGACTTTGATATTCTTCTATCCCTTCTCAGTTTGTCTTATTACTTTAAATTTAGTGCATGTTTGGAAAAAAAATTTCAACGGTGCACACAAGTCAAGATAAGAAGCATTTTAATATCCGTAAAAAGTATTTTGAAATCCGTAAACTTCTTTCTCCAAACGGATTCTCAAACACACACTTAATCTCAATTGGCCAAGGACCAAACTATTTGAGGCACTTTAAGTTAACACCTCGCTCTAAATAGCGTGTCTATATATACGAACTAATTGGAAGGATGAGCATCAATATGCGAGTAACTTGCAAATAAATAAAAGTGATAATTGCGTTCTTGAGTATTAAATAAACTCCATATGATCTCATGTACAAGTCACTCCAAAGTATCTCATTGAAACCAATGAGAGGTAGTTCATTAATTAATTTATTCATATTTAACCTAAAAGATCATATTTAATTCATATGATCTATGTACAAGTCACTCCAAAGTATCTCATTGTTTAAGTGTTTGAGGATGAAAATCAAAACTGGTTAATGGAGTCAAGTGTTAACTCATATATCAAATCCTCGTAAAATTTTATGAAAACAAATATGAATTAAAACCATACAGCATTACCTATTTAGTTTTTAAATTTCATTACATTAATGTAATTGTTGAAAAATCTCATATTAGAAAACTTACTGCTGAAAAATGAAAAAAAAATATCTGAAATTTGTTTATAAATTCTGTTACAACTCATAAAACCAAACACTGCAGTACTCTCCTGGCAAAAAAAAAAATCATTCCAGTACTCTACTCATTCATACATTTAATATTATATAAATAAAGGATGAGGCACGTGGAAGTTTCAGACTTTCAGTACGTAAAAGACATGAGAGATCAATGAAGCCATGTGAAAGCTGATAGATTCTCTGTTCAGTTCAAAACAGCCTTTTCCTGTATAACACCAGACTGACGGAGCAACAATGGAGCTTTGAACAAAATTTTAGGTCACGTGCTTGCATAAGACAGCACTCAAAACTTTTGAAATAATGTGTTCGTTTGGAAACGCGGTAAAGAAATATTTTTACACAAGTTAAAGTAAATTTGTGAAGGAGATTATCTCGTTTTATAAAAAAAATATTATTAAACATACTTTTAGTGGGTAAATAAACTTTTTCAAATAAGGGCAATATTATTAATGAACAGTATGATATAAAAAAAATCACATGAAAGTTTCACTACGTAAAAGACATGAGAGATCAGTGAAGCCCTGTGAAAGCTGATAGATGCTCTGTTCAGTTCAAAACAGCCTTTTCCTGTATATCACCAGACTGATGGAGCAACAATGTGCGGGAAGCCATTCTTTCCAACGGTGTATGTAAATCGAGATAAAACCATCTCAAAATCTGTAAAAACCATCTTGAAATCCATAAAAACCATCTTAAAATCAGTAAAACCATCTCAAAATTCCCAAAATACCTCGAAATCTGTAAAATCCATTTTCTCAACGGAATTCCCAAAAAGTTTTGAACGAAATTTGAGGTCACGTGGTAGCACAAGAAAGCACTCAAAACTTATAAAATAATATTATTCATGAATAGTATGATATAAAAATAATAAAAATTTCAAACAAAACATGCACTTTTCCTTAAAAGAAACATACGTGATCGTTAGCATTTTGTATCAACTGATGCAAAATATATTAATCTTGAAAATAGTCTGTCTATTTAGAAACGTAGTAGAGAAGTACTTTTATGTAAATCAAGATAAATATATGGAGTAGATTATCTCATTTTACAAAAAACGCTGTTAAACGTACTTTTAAAGAGTAAATAAACTTTTTCAAACAAATACAACATTTCACATTGAAAAAAGAGTTTCACCGATATTCCAAACTAACACATGATAAAGTGTATACCAGGTAAGTCCAACACACCCTAAAATATTATAGGTAATTATTTTTTTACCTGCATTCAACATTTTAAGTTTTAGAGTGTGAATAAAAGATATGTACATGACTAAAAGATACTTTTGGCTATAGATATGTTCCAAAAAAATACTTCAGATTGTGTATAAGAATGCTTTAGTGTGTGAATAAATCTAAAAAAATAATTCAGGCAAAGGATGGACCCTAACCCAAAAAGAGTTGCAATTTTTTGCCCAACGAATGACAATATTGTGCCTGTTTGGGAAGTCATTTTCCCAAGCGGTGCACGTAAGCCAAGACAAAACCATCTCGAAATCTGTAAAAACCATTTCGAAATTCATAAAAACCATCTTGAAATCTGTAAAACCATCTCGAAATTCTCAAAATACCTCAAAATCTGTAAAATCCATTTTCTCAACGGAGTTCCCAAACAAGCACATTGTAATATATATTGAGCTTTAATCTATTCAAAATATTTGTAACATCTAGGCCATATCTGTGAACTAATAACTAATGTGGCAGCTATATATATATCCTACCAACCATTTTCTACATACAGTGAGGCCTCCCTGGTATACTTAGCTTCCAGGTCAGTGGCGACACATATTTGTTAATGTGGCAGCTTGCATGCAAGCGGATCTCAAAAATTCAACATATGAACATGTACTCAGTTACAATGAAGTCATGAGAATGTAGTGACACGTGTCCTCCTTCCCTGCCATAGTATTCTCTGTATATAAATAACGTGCACAGACTTGTGTTTCCCCCTGGATCCAAGTTACAGAGTAAGTCTTGACCAAAGAGTATAGTACATAGTCTGAGAAGCAAGATGCGTGCAAGCCCACGGATTATAAGCCTCTCCTTCCTCATCTGGCTCTGCTTCACCACTACCAAACCATTATCACTACGAGCCTCGGCTTCTGAAGAAGCAGAAGTGAATGACGTTAATGGAGAAGCTCTTGTGGAAGGTGACGAGTACTACATAATGTCAGCTATATGGGGAGCAGGAGGTGGTGGGGTGAAGCCAGAGAGAACCGGGGATTCCTCATCATGTTCATATTCTATTTTGCAAGAAAGTTCAGACATGAAAAGAGGCGCTCCGGTAAAATTCCATGTTGAAGGAACAAGCGCAGACCACAAGATATATGCACGTTCCACTGATCTGGAAATTGAGTTCGTGAAGAAACCAGAATGTGCAGAATCTTCAAAGTGGGTGGTGGCTTATGAATCTGGATCATCGTCTTCCTCCTCGAGGCTGGTGATCGGAGGGCCTGAGGATCATCCAGATTCTGTGTTGGTGACCGGTGCCTTCAAGATCGAGGTGCTCAACGCAATTGCTTACAAACTTGTGTTTTGTCCAAGAACCAATATTGTACTGGGTTCTTCTTCTTTAGGGACTTGTTATGACGTTGGGGTTGATTATAAGGAGGAGGGAAGCAGGAATCTGGTTGTGAGAAAGCAAAACAGTGGAAATGTGTTCATGGTGGCGTTTGTGAAAGCTGAATCTGATAAAGGGAAGTCCAGTATTATATGAATCATAATGCAGATATCTGAGTCTGCTATGATAGAACCCTAGTTCTGTGTTTTTTCTTTAAATTAATTTCCACCGGGAGTTTCCATACCACACTAGGCTAGCTACGTGTTTGGTTTTGTACTACTGTGTTGTGTCATGAACAAAGCCTATTACTAGGTATCTGGCTTTGTTTCAGTGTATGTGCGTGAAGGTGAAATCCATCTATCGTAAAATAATCCATCTGTTATCAGATTAGAACTTGTGTGAGCATGCGTTGTAAACTCAACCCTCCTGCACTTGAACAAAGACTTCCCACATCAATTTACATATATGTATGTATGAGGTCAACACCATATTTTAACCCAAAAAAGCAAAAAATGAGATGTATTAATCCTCTCACTGTATACAGACATAAGTACACATGAGCATAATTCTATAGACTTCTAATTAACCCACAATTAGGATAGTGATTTTACGCAAGTTAAGATAAGTATGTAAGAGGGTTTTGTTTCCATTTATATGCAACGTGGTTCAAACGTACTTCTTAACCAAGAATATTAAGTGCAGTGTGTAATTATCTTAACCACAAAATGTGATCAATCTTGCTTTCAAATTAACTTATCCAAAACTCAGAATCTTCACTCTTCATGTTGTTTTGCTTCAATATATTAATTGTGCTTGTTTGGTAATGCATTTTAGAGGCCTTGGAATGCATTCACACGCAAGTCAAGGCAAAATTCATTTTACATACTTACTCTGAAATCCATAATATCGCTCTTTCAACGGATTCATAAACAAGCACGATTTATTTATATATTTACATTATCATGATTGTATTTATATATCTATTATGAAATTATATATAAGTGTGGATGTCCATAAAACTTTTTGGATTCCTCTTAGGATTCTCTACCTCTAAATGTTAAATCACATAACCTCCAACCCTTATTATTCTTATGTTTAATGTCATGAAGATTATAACCTCCTATGCCTTTATGTATATCATAATGTGAATTAATCCTTGTGTTTATGACATTGTGACTCTTGAAAGGATTCGGTGTCTATAAATAGACTTGTAATACAAAGGGTTGGTGGTACATGAAACACATATGGAATAAGATATGTTTCCTTGCTTTCTCTCAATTTTTTCTTCTACTCTCCAATTCTTTACTTGGAATCACATATGGGAATGAGAAATGTTCTTTTGCTCTATTCCACAACCTCTTGTCTTCTCTTATCTTCTATACTCTCATTTTTCGTTTTATAACACGTTATCAGCACGAAGCTCTGCCAAGCGCGTATTTCCTTATTGTTGTCTTAGAAATTTCTTCTTCTTCTAGTATATTTTATTTGATACATATATCTATGATAATCTAAACCATTATATGGAATTAAAGATATTTTTTTACCGATTGTTTATACATCAGGTTCCATGGTTAAGATTAGAGATTATCGTTACTTCATTTTAATATCCTTCACAAGTTTTTTTTATATTATTTATATTATATTATGTGATTATTTATATTTTATGTCGTTATATTATATTTCATTTGTTTATTTACTTATTCAGCATTTGTATTTAGCTATTTTATTTCATGTCATATTCTGTTATTTATATTGTGCTATTTATTTATATTATTACATTTATACTTTTTTATTTATTTATTGCTCATGCACACACATATATATATGCCATATTTATTTAATGTTTATTGTTTATTTATATATACATTTATTTATATTGACATATATATACATATATATATTTCCTTACATCACTATATATATTGTCATCCCTCTTTATGGATCTTATTTCATATTTTTATATTATTTATTCACGCTTCATTTATTTATTTAATATTTATATTTTATTATTTTAATTCTATTATTATTTACATTTATATATTAAGTTGTTTTATTTTATTTACATTTCATTTATTTATATTATTTATTTATTGTTTCTATAATTTACATTTTCATTATCTTTTACTTTCCATCTCTATTTATATTTCATTTTTCATTATTCACTTTGATTTTGTTACTTCTTATCTTGCCATTATTATTATGCTCATAGCACTATAACTAATATATATTAGTTTATTGTTAACTTTATGTTATTTACTATTATTGTTGTCGTTATTTATTATTTTCCTTCTTTTTGTTATTTATATTCATTCACATTGTTACATCTATATTTATTTATTGCTTTATTTATATTTGTCTATATTATTGATATATGCTCAATCTATATATATAATTTATATTATTATATATGAGATACTTGTGTAATTGTGATTGAATGACCTGAAATCACATCACTATTATAATAGTTCTTTTATAAAAGAACACTGTGGATACTTGCAAATGGCAAGAAAAAAAATTGTGCCATTTGAATAATCAATGGCTACAAGTATCAAAGCCCTGAAGGTTTAATGTTCAAGCATCAAAATTTTATAGCTTATAAAGATTTTATCTTTAGTTCATAAGACCAATGTTTGGAAGAAGTAATGATGTGCTATTGAAAAATATATGTGAGACAATAATGGTCATAATCACATTATATTGGACAGAATGATAATTGAAAGTTGAACTTTCGAAATTATGAGAAAAAGTTACAATATAACCGAAATTCATGTAGAAATATACATATCAATCTATTGGAAAAAGGTTAAATTGGTTGGTTATGAAACCATAAATAACCATGGAATTTATATAATAATTCCTGAAGAACTATCTACTATAAAATTGATATAGTTCCTGAAAAACTATATATTACAAAATTGATATAGTTCATGAAGAACTAGTTTAGTTCCTGAAGAACTAATATAAATTTTTAATTTATGGGTAGAAAAAAATTGATGATGAAAAGTATGGCCCATAAATCTATATTAGAGTTTTGGTTCACTCAAAAGTTTAAATGCGATATTCCAATTGGATTGAAATCCGAAATTGTATGGGAGTTATGAAGCACAAAGACTTTCAAGTGAATACACTGGATAAGAAAAGCATCACTCGCATTTGATGGGGAGATCATTATAATACAAATGTGAGCTAATTTTGTATATATTTCTATTTATGAAATGGGAGATTGTTAAGCTTTTTGATCTCCCAACCAAATTGGATGTCATGTTAAATGTTGTATTGAGATTTTAAATCAATATGTTATAAAAAATAAAAAGTTGTTATAGTGAACCAAAAGTTTACATATATGGACAAATTGATTGTTGGCATGACTTGTTTGATCATCTGAGTCATATATGAGATGCAATATAATGTCAAAGATTGTATATTGACATCTATTGAAGAGTTATAAGATTATTCATGAATAGTCGTCACATTATATATAATTCAAAGGTTATCATGTGATGCTTGTTCTCATAGAACATGGATCATGAGAAGATCATTGGTTATGATTTGAAATGAATCTCTACATTTTTAGAAATATATTAACTTATATGGGTCCATCCGAAAAGCATGTAAACCATACAAATATTCAATAAATTTGATAGATGCATCTATAATATGGTTACATGTATGATTATTGGTAGCTTGCAACCTAAAGTTTGCAAGATTATTTGAATAAGATCATTATGTTCATTTGTGCACAATTTCCAGATTATACAATCCATAATAATTTACTAAAGCCTCCATATATAGCTTAATCAATGCTTATGCGAACAAAATTTTTATTTCAGTGTTGGTACATTTGACTTGATATATCGCATCACTTATACATATTAAGCCAACAATACTCTCCCCGTGAAATTGGCTTTTGGTCATGAGCTAGATATTTTCCATATTAAATGTTTGAATGCGCAATGTTTATTCTTATTGATCCACAATAATGCACATAGATGGAAAGTTGAGATAAATATTGGATAAAATTATCCTCCTTATTTGTCTCTAAGTGAAACAAATTATGTTTCTAAAAGAGAAAATGGGTTTTATGAGGCTTGTACTGCATTGTTAGTTGATTATCATTTGGAGAAGTTTTTCACATGAGGGGGAGAAATTAAGTGGCTGGAAGCGAAAATACATTGAATGCATTATTACTGTCAAATTTAGATCCTCAACTAAAAGAGTATGAACTAGAAGTTCATCGAATATTGCATTCATAAGATATTATAAAATATCTGTCAGATCGAATTACTGACCTAAATGAGAATTATTAATTCTCATATTACAGTTGAAAATGCTCCAATTAGTATAAATGAAAATGAGACATGCCTAAAGCATGATAAATAATCGGTTTCAAATATTATACTTTGGATAAAGAGGGCATATAATTAAGATGATCATACTGAGGAGGCTGACACTCTAGCAGAGGCCGAGACGTAACTGATAGGAAAAACCACAAGAGAGGTTCAGGTACCTGAAAACTAATATCAAAATCTTGATAAGTTATGTCGCAATGAGAAAATGGAACCGAAAAGGATAAAGTTGTTGACAACTGTTTTGATAATAATATCACGTGATCAAATGAGGATTTTATATATGAATATGTCATAAAAGGTTGACAGAATAATGATTGGCCAACAGAAAGGAAAAGGATGCAATAGAAAATGATTGCATTATTTCGATATTGAGAATTATGGACCAGTAGTCCAAATGTATAAAATATAAAGTTTTTATGAAACATATGAACATTGATGTGAAAACACATGTTTTCATAATGGTATGATGATGAGGTATATTATTTTGTGGTGGATGAAAAATAATTTCTTGTTTGGAAGGATATAAACACAAAATATACCTCTATTAGATATTATTATATCATGAACATATGGCTCAATGTATATGAAATTTACATGAAAATACTTGAAGATCCTAACATGTTAGAAACATGTTTAAGAAAATCATGATTTTAAAAATAGTGTATGTTGCATCTTATTTTGAAAGTCATGAATTTTATTTTGATATTTTGGTTACAAAATTGAATTTAATGGAATGGATGTTTCTTATGATCTATTCCATGTTAGTTTACATGATTTGATATATATTATAAAAATTAGATTTATGCAGGTATACAAATGGATGATGAAACTGAGATTTGGTGTAATGATTTAGAATTTCCAGAAGGGATACTAGAGACTTAATGGATATGTTTTAAAGATATTAGATGATGACAATGTGCCATGCATAATTTAACTAAAAGGAAGATATGCTCTAAAAGGTATTAGAGATTATCTACTTGATGAGAATTCAATATACTCTATCGAGATAAAAAGATAAAGAGTGATGTTGTTATCATGGGGAGTACAAGTAACGATGTTATCATAAGGAGAAGTAAAAGTGATACAATATACAGGGGAGAAAAGATCTTGCTGTACTATTTTCCTTAACCAAGGTTTTGTCCCATTGGATTTTCGTGGTAAAGTTTTTAACGAGGCAGCTTCAATATATGTTGTGTACTCTTTTTCATTCACTCGGTTTTTGTCCCATTGGGTTTTTCCTAGTAAGGTTTTAACGAGGCACAACATTTATTTATGGACATCCAAGGGGGAGTGTTATGAAATTATATATAAGTGTGGATGTCCATACAACTCTTTGGATTCCTCTTAGGATTCTCTCCCTCTAAATGTTAAATCACATAACCTCCAACCCTTATTATTCTTATGCTTAATGTCATGAAGATTATAACCTCCTATGCCTTTATGTATATCATAATGTGAATTAATCCTTGTGTTCATGACATTGTGACTCTTGAAAGGATTCGGTGTCTATAAATAGAGTTGTAATACAAAGGGTTGGTGGTACATGAAACACATATGGAACAAGATATGTTTCCTTGCTTTCTCTCCCAATTTCTTCTTCTACTCTCCAATTCTTTACTTGGAATCACATATGAAAATGAGAAATGTTCTTTTGCTCTCTTCCACAACCTCTTATCTTCTCTTATCTTCTATACTCTCATTTTTCGTTTTACAACAATCTCATAATTTTTTTAATTTTCAAAAACCATGTTATATCTCTGGGCAATTCATTCAGGGAGGACCACTTCTCTAGGCCTTTTATTCCTGGTCCTTCCAAATGCATTCACGCACTTATCAATCAGAAGAAATGTTTGGGAATGCCCGGAAGCAAAAATGCGTTATGGAAAGAAGACGTGTAAAAAGAAAAAGAGAGAGGAGAGAGAGCCGAGAGTATTGAATTTTATTTTTATCTTAATATTATTATAATATGTATGAGTTAATTTTTTAAAAAATAAGCTTACATGTCAATCAAATTGGTTAGAAAAAAACGATAAATAAATCAGGCAATTAATTTTAGATGTAAAAAATGAGAAAAAGTCACTTTAACCACCCTATAATAAATCTACATTTTTATTTTTATCATTTTATATTCCCCATAACTGTTACAATAATAATATTATATATATGCGTTATTTAATATATTTATGTGGTTCTAAGTCATATGCAACCAAAACTTACTTAACAAACATTTATTTAAATGAATTTTTTTTTCATTAAAAGTCACCTTATCAACGTTTATATAAACCTAAATAACATTATATATTATAACTTCCAAGAAAAATTCATAAAAAAGTTAATTTTACCAACATTTACCCAAAAAGCCATGACACATGCTAAAGCATCTTTGTTCCAGCGATCATTATTTTTTACCCATTAAAATGGTCCAACATTTCCTTTTTAGAGAGACACACACAAGTGAACGTGTGTGGTTTGCCTTCTTTAATTGTGTATTTGGGATCAATTATTTTGTAATCCTTTACAATAATTTTAGGAGATTTAGGCTCAAGTCCTGTGGAAGGAACTTATTTATAAAAAAATTCTAAGAGGTTGTCAATGATAAATCAAGGAGCACCATTAACAAATGGAGCAGCTAATATTGACAACCCAGAATAATTTGTTAACGCGGAAGTTTACAATAAATTTCTCAATAATTTTTTCTATATATGTGTTTGCTTTGATTAGAAATATCCACGCAAGAGGCAAAGGTGAGGCTCGTACCATAGCCATGCTTTCCCTTTTTCTTTTTGCCAGACATATACAGTCACTCTGACATCCATGCAAAGGCTGAGCTCGTACCATAGCCATGCTTATCCACGGGACCGGTTTCAGTGCTTTTCTTCCCTCATAGCAGCACTTTGGAAGAGAGAGGCACGGGATGCTAAGAGGGAAGAGAAACACTGAAACCGGTTCCGCTTATCCACGTACGCAAAGTTAAAGGTCTGGTGATAGATTATCTTTTGACTGATATACAGTCACTCTGACATCCCTGTCCCGAATAGTCTAGTCCACATCACGTCCATTAATTAATATACACACAAAACATATACAATCTTTTAATAAATACAAGATTATTTTTTTGCCGAAAATACAAAATTATTAAAACAATAACATTTAATAATAATATTAAAATATAACAATTTTATTAATATTTAATCTCAGCCATATGACATGGATTTCTTGGATACATACATGACACTCGAGATGATAGCACGAGGATCATATACATACATACGTACATATAATGGCTTTAAAGGCTTGTTTGCCTGTTTCAAAATATAGATTTTGTCCGGTACAAATTTTTTTCTGAAAAACTATTTTATTTACAAAATTTTGGTTTGAAACCTATATTTTCCCTTTCCTATTTTTTTCTCTTTTTCATACTTTTCCTCTTCGTACTTTTTTTCTTTTTTTTCTTTTTTCTTTTCTCTTTCCTACTTTTTTATTGTTTCTCTCTCATCTTTCCTACTTTTTCATTTTTTTCTCTCCCCTCTTTTCTACCTATTTTTTGCCTCCGAATTAATAGAACCTAATAACTTCCCATACATAAATTATTTTTCAAAACCTAAATTTTACCTCAGAATTTGTAAAAGCTATTTTTTAAAATCTATTTTAAAATATATTCTTCCAAATCTAAATTTTATTTCAAAATCTATTTTATTCTAAAAATGAATCAAACTATTTCTGAACTTGTAGTACAGTGACGGATACCGAATTAATGAATTTGACAGAAAGTAAAAAAGAATCATTATTAGGTGAAAAGTAAACAGTGTAAAAGAAGAGGAGGGATAATAATTAAACTCCACAGTCACATCAATAATCGGTGAGCCACGCGTTAGGAAGCAAGTCTTCCCAAACGTCATTGGGCTTGCCTCCCCAAAAAGATAAAATTTTTCTCATATATTTACTTAGAAATATGTGTCCGTTCTTCAACGAACTAACCAAACAAACCCATTATTAGGTGGGCTTAAAGAACTCGTCAAGAAAAAGGGGTCTCAGATTCAGAAATTATTTTACATATTTTGATATATATTTTATAAATTTCAATATATTTTTATTTTGATTTACGTGTACCGCTAAAAAGGACGGTTTTTCAAGCACACACGTTAACTCTCTCACCATTAATCATCAGCTTCATCAAAGCTTGGCGCCGTCCCAGTCGACTTCTGATGCGGGTCATCAGACCGCGGCGAGCGAGAGGAGGCACAGAAGGATGATATCAAACAGTGAGCTACGCGCTAGGAAGCAAAGTGTCAGTTTAAAAATTAAGTAGAAAAGTATTTTTACATAAATCGAGTTAAATATGTGAAGGAGTTTATTTTATTTTAAAAAAATACCATTAAACGTGTGTTTGGTTTTTTTTAAATTCTTTACCAAACAGTTGGGGTCACAAGTCGTTTGATTGCTTAGGGAGAACCAGTGGCTGTTGGGACGAGAGATGGGGAGACTGGATTTTTTTTTTTCAATGAAAGAAGCCATTAACATTAAACACAACAAACATATAAAGTCTCCGAAAGAACAATAACAAGTAACTAATCTAAATACAATCAAACTAATAACACAAAGAGAAGACAAACATTTAAAGGTATAGCATTGTAGTAAGAAAAGCATCTATCATCAAACATCCAAAATGTCCTAGTATGTGACGGATCTTGAGATATCCAATTAAAATGGGAGACTGGAACTGAACGTTCAGAGTTTTGATTTCACTCAAACCGACCGGTTGATCTATTTAATCCGACTCAATTATTAAATTAGACCCAATCATGGATCGGTTCACCAATGATTCGGGTACTGGCCGGTCCCTTTTTTGGTCATTACCAAAAACCAGTTGATGGAGACCAAAAAAGGTAGCACGGAGGCAAGATTGAGTGATACAAATTATTGTTAAAATGGAAAAATGCGGTTACTTTCTCCAGCACGTAAGCTGATCATATTGGTACTTAGATTTTTCACTGTAGTAAATATTCTTGTTTTCATAAAACAAGTAAAAATTAGGGAGATTTATTGTGTGGTCCCACATAGTGAAGATATTTAACAAATGGTATCAAGTTTTAAAATATTTAAAAAATGGTCCTATAGGTGTTGTCAATGCAGCGCATGATGTTATCATTTGACAACCCCTAACAACACCATATGATGCATTGTCAATGGGACCATTTTTTAAATATTTTAAAATTTGAGACAATTTGATAAATAGATACCTTATTTAGGACTTAACAGTAAATCTCCCTAAAAACTAACCTAGACACACGCACAGCAAATGTGAGAACAAGAAGTGTGGCTAAATTGCTATATATTGTCAAATTCTTAAATCCGTGCAAAGTTGTCATTAACACTTCTTACCAATCAAAGGTCCATTTGGAAACACATTAAAAAAATACTTTTACAGAAGTTGAGATAAATATATAAAGGAGATTATCTCATTTTAAAAAAAATACTGTTGAATATGTGTTTGAACCCTTCAAACGCTAAGCCAAACATCACCGTTTACATAAGATATTAGATTGGTCAGCGTCCATAGACAACTTTTTTGTTGTGATGTCTTTGTTGCTAGTCAAATTGATTAACAACTTTTTGTCTGATATTAACTTCAACAAATGTAATGACAAGTTTTTCAACAGCATCTTTAAAAGCATTTAAATTTATACAACCTTTTAAAAATATTTAAATATTTAAAAATGTTTTCATTTTTCAGCAATACTTTCAACAAAATCTTCAAAAAAAATTATGCATCACTTAAAAAATATTTCAATATCTTCAAGTTAGAAAGAATCTTTGCAAACTA
This sequence comes from Vachellia pachyceras, assembly GCA_025593235.1. NCBI lineage: Eukaryota > Viridiplantae > Streptophyta > Magnoliopsida > Fabales > Fabaceae > Vachellia > Vachellia pachyceras. Next base: position 11,717 of record JANTPZ010067267.1, on the reverse strand, counting down.
CAGTGGAGGTCCTGTGTTTTTCCTCTTTTACCTACATGGAGACCCAACGCGGTGTGCAGTACAGTACTTATCTTTAAATGAAATGAAAATGTTTGAAATTGGTGCTTGTCGTCCTTCCTTCTCAATCACCAACGCAATTTACAGTTTTTTTTTCCAAAGTAAAGATATGATTTTACGTTGAGATGCTTCCGTTTTCTTGCCATTTCCTTCATATATCACATCTTTACACCTCTTTACTTGCGAAATAACACATTTTTTTTGTGAGAACTTGCGAGATAACTTCTGTTGAATAGGAATGAGTGTTCATCACATGCGTCTAAACGCTCAAAGACCCTTTCACTGTTCATAGATCGTACAATAACAAAGTTTCTACAGTACATTTGGAAAAGCTTATAAACATTTAGTCGTATGTTTAACAATGTTTTTATGTAAAATGAAATAATCTCATTTATACATTTACTTCGTAAATGGTAAAAATATCACTTTTTCAAATGGTATATACAAATTTAAATTGGCAATTTTATTATAATTTATCAGCCAATCAATTTCTTACTATCACCAACTGAATTTCACGTGTCTATTTTTAATGGATGAAATCCATTTTTACACGGCACCACAATCTTTAGAGAGAAAATAAAAAGATATTTTTAATCTCGATATTTTCTCCCTGTATTATTGGACATTTGAGTTATAAACATAATATTGGGTTTATTTGGGAATGTAGTAGAGAAATATTTTTAAGCAAGTCGAGGTAAATATTCGAAAAGAATTATCTTATTTTACGAAAAAATATTGTTAAACGTACTTTTAACTTTATTTAACTCTTTGCCAAATAAACTCAGTTGTTTGTGTTAACTTTCAATGCAAGTCTTTAACCGACGAAAACTCACTCAGGATTTTCTTCACTGATTATTCGTGTTAACTTTCTATTTTTGGAAATTAATATCGATAGTTTATAACAACCCACTCAGAATTTTCTTCAAGCATTGCCCAATATTAATTCAGCAACGAGTCCTACGATTTTTCCTTTGATATATTGAAGCATTTAACTCAGATAATAGCATAGAGTGGTGCTTACCAACTAATCCAAACAACTTTCTGTCAAGGGATTCTTTGGAATCTATTCTGAAACTTAAGTTTTACTTTAAAATCGAGGTTTTGTCCAAGTAAATTTTTCTTCTTCAAAAGCTATTTTGGTTATAAAACCTCGGTTTAAAACCTACCTTTTCTCTTTCATACTTTTTTCTCTTTTTTCTACTTTTTATCTTTCATCTTTCCTACTTTTTTTCCTTCTTTCTCTTTCCTCTTTTCTACTTTTTTCCTTCTTTCTCTTTCATCTTTCCTATTTTTTCTCTTTTCTCTTTGCTCTTTCCTACTTTTTACTCTTTCTCTTTATTCTTCCTTATCTACTTTTTTGTCTCGGAATCCTTAAAAGCTAATAACTTTCCCAACATAAATTACTTTTCAAAACCTAAGTTTTATCTCGGAATCTGTAAAAGCTGTTTTCAAAATCTATTCTTCAAAATATAGGTTTTACCTCGAAATCTGTAAAAGCTATTTTCAAAATTACATCCAACCAAACTTTAAGATGTTAATTGATTTTGGCCATTTTATTTATGACTGTAATGATAGTATAATAAACAGCAAATGGGTACTGCTCTATACGATAAAAATTAAATAACACTACATAAAATTATTTCTCTACCGTGATTTTATCCGTCTAGACTGAAAAATGATAGAGGCTACTGAACACTTTCAATAAAGATGAGCACATTGTTAAAATCATTGTTCACTGAACCGGACCGGCCGGTTCGAATCGGAAACCGGCCTCCAGACTGATCCGGTTAGCAATTTGACCTCGGTTTGGGGTCGAACCGGCCAACCCGGTCTAACCCGGGGTGAACCAGGATCAACCCGGTCGAGTTAGTGGGTTGACCGTGTTGGTCTTTTTTCTTTTTTCTTTTTAATTTTCATTTAAAAATAAAATAATAAATTGTTAATATGAAATTTAAAAAAATAAAAAACAGAATTCCTTCTCATATAGGCACAATGTCGCATTTGCATATACTCATCTTCTTTTTAATTAGTTTTTAAAATGATGAATTATTTTAAAATTTCAAATTTAAAGGTTAAAAAATAAAAAACAGAACTACTTATCATATATATTTTGATATTTTGTTAGGATCAATGTTTTAAAATTATAAATAATGTTGGAGAATATATAACGTACAAGTATATGATTAGTTTAGTAATTTTTACTTTATTAATAATAGAATTTACTGCTTAATTTTTAGAATTTTCAATGTTGGATAGTTTGATTGTGTCAATGCGTCATAATATCTATTTTTTAATTTTTTATTTCTCACCGGTTTGACTCTTCTTTGATCCACTGACCCTTAACCCGTTGCCTTGTCCGATTCAGTCACCGATCCGGTTTCCTGTACATTGGTTAAAATACAAAAACGGGATCACTTTCACGCGCCAGCCTATAAGCCCATCTAAATAATGGTACGAAGATTTTTCACTCCAACAAATATTTCAATTTTCGAAAAAAAAAGTTATAAATGCTAGCTGGAGCGTTAAATTAAATCAGAAAAATATAATTATATATAGGCAGGCTTTTTTTTCACATCCGCCCAAACACACCCTAATATCATTAGATTAGATCAGAAAAATATAATTAGATTGAGTTAATTAAAATGGCGTTAAAGACAGGTTTGATTTTTGTCAATGATATATATTATTATATGCTAAATACTCCATCAGGTAATCATCTCTGACCATCTCAAAACGGAGGAATGGTAATCTATAACGTTAAAAAATAAAAGTTAGCCGTTAACATTTTTAATAATAATGATAATATGAGTGCTCTAACCTAAAACTTTTGATCATAACATTGTTGTTCGAAAAATTGTTCCCAGTGAAAACTTTTGGTGCACATTAATTAATCCCAATATTAAAATCTAGTGGCGGAGTCATCTACATTGAGGATGCGCAAATGCCTCCACTCAACTTTTTTGACACTTATAAAAATAACTATTGAATTTTTAGTATGCACCTATTGATTTTTAAAATTTGAACTTTATCCATAAAAGTAAACATATTATCAATTTTTTAAAAATAAAAATATTGTCCAATTGCGAAAAGGTCCTATCTCCAACTCTGTTGAAAGCAGCTGATGAAATGACATGCTAAACCGAAGTATAATGAATGAAAACAGATGGTAATTAATCAAAGATAGAAGAATACCAAGTCCTTGCTGCTAGTAATTAACCTGTTTGCAAGAAGCAAACAGGAAGCAAGCACGCAAGCAAGGCACAAGATAGTTTCTTTATTTCATTAGGGAAGCTTCACATTCTCACTCAGACGCAGAAGCAAAGCCCATTATAGGCTTTGTTTTTGAGTGCCTGTTTGGTATACCATTTAGGTAACTTTTACGTAAATTGAGATAAAACTTCTCTCAAATACTAATGCATCTTTCCCCTAACAGTTTTCCAAATAGGCACTGCACATCACATGAGGCTATTATCACTTAGCTGCTAGATTATGTGAACAGCATTCATCTTAGCAGAATGCGGTGGTATCGGCACAGCAACACTGTGGAGGAATAGAGCAAGTGCAGATGTAGTGCTTGCAGACGGAGTGGCAAGTTTCTCCGATGTCGGTGCAACGGCACTGCGGCAGCATAGACCTCGTGCAGATGCAGTTATCGCAGCAGGCGGTGGTGGTCGACTTTATGAAGTAGTTAGGCCCCATACAATAAAATCATTACCGGCATCCGATCTAGGAGGAATGGTAGAGTGTAAGCTTATCATCACCTTTCCATTCACCAAGCTATTCAGACGAGGATAGTCCTATCTACCATTGACTACCCAATCTGCAACAGTGGATCTTTCCTCTTCTTCTAAAAGAGGTCTGGAACACAAGTCTTTGATCGCTTTCCCCGGAATTTTGCCTCATTCCCATTCCTCACCTGCCATTTAATACCGTTTTCAACTAGCTTCTGTTGCTCACAGATAAAAAGCCATAAATTAGAGTCTCCCAGCTTAGAGTAAAGTAGGTTTTGCTCACTCCTGAGCATATATTTATGATGCAAAACCTTAGCCTATAGGCCATGAGCTCCCATAAGAAGATTCCAAGCCAATTTAGCAGCAAAGGCACAATTCAAAGATTGCAAATTCCGAAAACCAAGGCTTCCATGAGTTTTTGAAAGAGTAATTATCTCCCACCTCACTAGATGAAAAGCTCTCACAATTCTTGAACCCCAAATGAAATTGCGTTGAATCCTTTCTACTGTATGACAAAAAGCCGCTGGAACTTTAGCCACTTGCATTGGGTATAGAGGACAAGAGCTAAGCACCGATTTTCCAAGAGTGATTCTTCCTGCGACCGAGAGGCAATTGGCTTTCCAGCCAGATAATTTTGTTCTAACTCTGTCGATGATAAATTGGAATTTTTCCGTTGATCTTCTCCTCCTCGAAAGAGGGACGTCCAGATATCTTCCAATTTCTGTAGATGTTTTCATGCCGGCGATGTCCTGTATTTTCCTTCTCATCCTTGCTGAGACTTTCTTAGAGAAGAAAATGGAGGATTTCTCTTTATTAATCCTTGCTCTTGAAGCCTAGTAAAATGTATCAAGACAAGACACCATCGCTGAGATCTGATTCTCTGTGGCCTCCCCAAATAGGAGAAGATCATCTGCAAACATAAGGTGTGAAATGAGAGGGTCCTCTCTAGAAACAAGAAAGGGCTGCTATTGATTAGCATCCACAGCATCACTGATAATATGGGAGAGCTTATCCATATAAAGGACAAACAAAAAAGGGGAAATAGGGTCTCCCTGTCGAAACCCCCCTTTCAGGGTGAAAACTGCGAATAGGAACCATTCCACATAACGTTGTAGGAGGTTGAGAAAATGCACTCCATAAGTAAATCTATAAAGTTCTCCTCGAATCCAATCTCTTGAAGAATCTTCCTCGTAAACTTCCAATTGACCCAATCGTAAGCCTTCTCAAGATCGATTTTGAGAGCTATAAATCCCTTCTTACCTCTCGATCTATCTATAGTATGCAAGATTTTCTGCCCAATAATGATATTTTCCTGAATGTGTCGGCCTGGAATAAACCCCGCTTGAAAAGGGGAGATGACGTCGTTCATTATTCTTTTCAGTCTTTTGGCAATAATCTTCATGATGCATTTGTAATGCACAAAACAGAAAGATATAGGACGAAAGTGTTCCACCCTCTCAGGATTCTCTCTTTTGGGGATAAGGACAATTAAAGTTTTGTTCACCTCGGCCAATCCCATTTGACCCTCAAACACCGCCTTAACGAAACTACAAATAGCCTTACCAACTATACTCCAATTCCTTTGGAAGAAAACAGGAGAAAATCCATCATAACCTGGTGCCTTAAACAGTCCCATATCAAAGATCGCCCCCTAATTTCCTCATCATTCGGAGTCACACCTATTTGATTTAAAAGAGAGCAGTCAATAACAGGAAAGCTAGAAGCCAACCTGACAACCGAGGGATCACATTCCTCATTCTGGAACAAATTCTGAAAGTACCTGGATGTAGGATTCTTCAAGCCTTCCTCCCTCTCCACCAATTTACCATTAGCATCTTTCAGAGCACAAATTTTATTTTTTCTTCTCCTAAAATTTGTTTTCAAGAGTAATATCTTGTATTTCGATGCCCTTGAGTGATCCATCCAAGTGAATTTTGGCCCAACTGCCCCCAGATCAGTAAGCTTACAAGCCAAAATGCTATCACTAAAGAAAGTCATACGGGCCAAATTTAGAGCAAAACCTCCCACTCGTTCATTTGAGCAACTTATATCATTAAAATCACCAATAACAATCCAAGGCATAGAAATGCCTCTAGCCATATCTTCAAGCCTTTCCCAAAGGGATTTTCTATAATTGGAGTGAGGAATGGCATACACTGCTGTAATAATAAAGTTGGAAACTCCATTTATAGAGCATTTACAATGAAAGAATTGTCTATTTTCCTCAATTATATTAACAGAAATTAAATCCGATTTCCATGCACCAATTAAGCCATCAGACCTGCCTTCACTTGGAATACATGTAAACTCATCAAAACCCAACTTGCTGAATATAGGAAGTTGGGAAATATTGTTGCACTCTGTCTTAGATAAAAAGATCAGACTAGGATTCGGTCCTTTAAGGACAAGATTTAAATTTCTCATAAGCCCTTTCCCACAAGTACCTCTTATATTCCAATAAAAGATTTTATCCATAAGATAAATAAATTTAAATGGATAAACAGAAGGAAAAAACTCACACATAAACTCAAGCAAAATGTGTTTCTGGAACAAATGATCCCTCTGTCGCAGGAAAACATGCTTCCTCCTAGAAATTGGGCTAACAGCATTTAGCCCACCTTCCTCCCTTTCCAAATCCATACTAGCATCCAAGAAAACACCATGGTCCGTTGGCCCTGGATTTACATGGCCCAAGTCCACATCCTTAGGCAAACTGCAAGAATCCATTGGGCCTATAATGTCTTGGCCCAACGCGTCAACCTCCATGACGAGTGCCAGCTCCTGCCTGTCTGAGTGGCATGCTCCAACTTCTGCCTGTGCCTCCATATCAATTGCCTCTTCCAAGGTTATCATTGTGCCTGCTTCACCTGCTTTTGTCACATCGGTGGCCCCTACCTCTTATCCCATAGTCAACATCAAAATCGATCCCCCATGCTTCCCGTCTGCTTTTATTTCTTCCCTCCGTCGTTTCTCTGCCCTTGTATGGTTGCCACGTCTTCTTGCTCCATTACCCTGCTCTCCTCGTAACCCCTCAACTGCCCCTTCTATAGGACTGCTCTGACCAGCCTTCACTCCTACTCTCTGACTTCCACCCCAACAGGTCTACTGATGAGTTGACTCTGCCGCCCTCCTTTCCTACCTCCTCCCAAGAAATGAAACTTCTTTTGTAACAGGCAGATCAACTTGATCAGGCAGCGTATCTTGAACCACGTCAGCAAGAACGTTGAAACGTGAACCCGCTCTCCCTGTCAATGGATGATCGCCATTCCTCTCTTTGATTTTCCAGTACCGGCGCTTCTCCACAACTTTCCACTGATTAGATGCCTTCACAGTCTCCTGAGCCTTTGAATCTTGCTTATCCTTATCACCGATATCCTTTGCTGCCTCTTCCGTAGCCCTATAACCAGTCTTCAAGGCGCAAGACTCTTGTCTGTGCCCGTAGACTCCACATCTCGTGCAAAGAAGATGCAGACCTTTGTATTCCAAGAAATGCTCTTCTCCTTCCAGTATAAATCCAGGCATGCGTTGATTTCCCAGTTCAACCAACACACAAATTCTTGCAAAATGACCACGTAGTTGACAAGAGGTATTCATGTCCACCTTCAAAGTTTACCAATCCTATTTCCAATAACAGTTAAAGCTTCCTCGTCGTAGTATTCCATAGGATGCTTTGGAATCCTTACCCATACTGCTACTTTACTGATTGTTGCCTTATGAGATTTGAAGCCAGGCTCCCACAGCTAAACAGTCAGGTAATGATCAAAGATCATCCATGGTCCTCCTGTCAATGCATTAAAAAAATAATCCCTATTGGAGAGCTTAACAACAAAATATCCATGGCCAATATTTATTACATTGATTATTCCTTTCCTAGCCCACATTGCTTGCAGCCTTTAAACCAAAGTCTTGTACCCAATCTGCCTTCAAAGCAGTTTAACAATCACTGCTATTTTTCAGGCCTTATAGAGCCTCTTCTTCATCCTCTGAAAAGGAGAACGTTGGGAAGTTCCTACTAGGGTCTTCTACAGTGACACAAAAAGGATCTTCTCCATTCTCATGCGTTTTATCAGAGAAAGAGTCATCCGATATCATATCATTATCTTCATCGTCATTCATTTCCTCATTCCTTGTGGCACCTTTAAGTTTCTCCCCGAAAGAAGTTCCCCCTCCATATAAGAGCTAGGACCACCTCCCAGCAAAGGTCAGTCTGCTTGCAGATTATTAAACCCAGTGAACTTCAAATCATTCTTAACTTTTCTTGCGCTACGAACCAATAGATCCTCTTCCTCATTATACTGAGGAGTTTGCAAAGTCTTCTTCTCTTCTCTTCTTCCCATCACCATATCTACTTATAAGGTGAGGGCCGAACCTGAATTTCTTGCAATCTGAAACTGTAAATTACGTCTGAGGCATCTTGAGGATGGATGGAATTTTTGAATGATCAATTGAAGCTCCCAAGCGTGTGGTCTTAAGAATGGAACAGTGGGAGCCCAATATGTGAATGGTTTTTCTGGAATGAATTGACCCATATTGAATAATGAGAAAAGCATGGAACAATGGGGCCCAAGTACATATGTAAGATTAGGGATTTAGGCTTTCTCTTTCCTTTCGTTTCTTTTTTTTAATCTGCACAAAAAAATTAATAAAATCCAATAGATAATCAACAAATCCCTAGTGCCAAGTCATCTAAGAGTCAAAATAATTCAAAACTCTTAAGAATGATATAATTACCCTTTTACATAATAATTATTTAATTAAGCCAATAATGAGTAATAATAGACTAAGTTTAGGTATTAAAAATATATAAAATATTGAGGTTTATCACCGTGGTCATCCATGTGTGTTGGATACATACAGTAAAGTACCCAATGCACAAATTTTGATCCTTAATTATCTGCCATTAATTTATTATTCCACCTTTATAACTCCCAATTGACCTAGCTACAACGCAAATCATGATATCATTTATTTCACATATCAATTAAAAAAGAATCATAAAGTGTGGCAACAATCATATGCCCTTTTAACCATTAATTCCATGTCACTCTTGATTCCAATTAATAACTATATATATATATTAAAGCTCAATAACTAACAATTTTTTAAGAGCGTGCATATTGCACTAATTAAATTTATAGAAAGATTAACATTCATGATGAAACAACTTGTAATAAATTGATCCTTCTAGGATTAAAGGGGATTATTATCTTGAGTTACTGGGTATTGGTTCTGCAAGATGCATGTTTTGCAGAGGGAACTTCCCTTAACCTCTACTGCTTTGTACACTTCTCTTTTTATGGTGCGTCTAGCTTTTTAGGCTCGCCACTTGTACACAATAGAAAGAAAGAAACCCATGGATCATGGGTAATTAATTAGCCACATCATAAATGGTAGAGACTCGCTATCTGCGCAGCCGAACTTGAAAGTTGAAACACACAATGACAAAGTGAGAGAGACGGATTGATATTATTTAATGTGATCTGCTTATTCATCTTGTCTAAAAAAATCAATATAAACAATAATGGATTGTTATATGTTATTAAGCACATGCAATAATAGGTACATGGAGCCAAACGTTAGGTGGTCTCGCATCAAGCACATGGTATAAATCAAACGTTATTTATGTGAGCCAATTCCTCCTTTCAAAGGGCTTATTTATTGGCTTGTGTGTGTGTTTGTGTGTGCGTGTGAATGTGAGAACCTTCACTAATGATAAAATAAGCTATATATATATATATATATAGCCTGTCCCTTTCTTGCTTCCCGCATGCTGGTTGCTCTGAAGGACTTGATATTCTTCTACGATCGATCACTTCTCAACTTTGCAATGATAAATGCTCTTTTTCATTCTACTAATAAATCTAAATCAGGGCTTATTGGTTTTGAGGGCTAGTATTTTGCAAAGATATTGCGTATGTATGTTTAGAAAGAACTTATTCTCAGTTGTACATGTAAATCAAGATAAAAACATGTTGAAATCTTTAAATTCATTTTTTCAATAAAATTTCAAACCCACCCATTAATGCGAGCCAATTCGTACTTTCCAGGCTTATTTATTGGCCTCTATATATGTACGTGAATGTCATGCTTCCTGCAAATTGGTTAATACTAAGGACTTCGATGTTCTTCTATCCCTTCTCAGTTTGTCTTATTACTTTAATTTTAAATTTAGTGCATGATTGTAAAAACTATTTTTTAACGGAACACGCAAATCAAGATAAGAAGTATATTGAAATCCTTAAAAAATTATATTGAAATTCGTAAACTCATTTCTCCCCTTGGATTTTCAAACAAACACTTAGAGCTTGTTTAGAAACCCATTCTGAAACTTAGGTTTTGTTTCAAAACCTAGGTTTGACCTCAAAACTGAGGTTTTGTTCAAGCAAAATTTTTTTTCCCAAAAGCTATTTTGGATACAAAATATATGTTTGAAACCTAGGTTTCATCTTTCCTACTTTTTCATCTTTTCTGTTTCCTACTTTTTTCCTTCTTTCTCTTTCCTCTTTCCTATTTTTCATTATTTCTCTTTCCTCTTTCCTACCCACTTTTTTGAAAAGTTATTCTGGTTACAAAACCTCGGTTTGAAACTTAGATTTTTTCTTTCCTACTTTTCCTCCTCCCTCTTTCATACTTTTTTCCTTCTTTCTCTTTCCTCTTTCATACTTTTTTCCTTCTTTCTCTTTCCTCTTGCCTACTTTTTCTTTCTTCTCTTTCCCCT
>JANTPZ010067215.1:0-14831 GCA_025593235.1 Vachellia pachyceras | reverse complement strand
CTCATCAACTGCAGTCAAGTAGATCCTTTCATTCAGTGAGTATCAGTACCAACCTATTATCTTATTAATTTAATGTATGTTTACCAACATATTATCTTATTAATTTAATATATATATATATATTTAATTATGTCAAAGAGTTCAGAAGTTATGTCAAGCGTCAACTACGTATCAGGGCACAGACGTCCGTTGAGGTTGATAGAAGGGTACATAGAGAATTCGCAAGTTGGTTTGCACGTCGAATGCGCAAATGTATAAACATGAATTTAGTAATATTTTCTAATGTCCTACAAGCATCTGAAACACAAAATATAACATTTGCAAATTTCACAGAACATTATCGGTAAAATACCTCAAACAAGTGCTAATTACAAGATAACAAAGAAATCTATTTAGAAATTTAAATGAAATACATATTAAAGTGTCATAATATGTGTTACATTCTAATCATCATGCTCATCGTCATCACTCTCAAAAGTGTCAATATCTTCATCATTAGATTGGGTAACATTTGGTTGTGCTTTGCTTGTAGGTTGATGTTCCGGTTCATATGGAGATGGTGTATGAGAAGAAGAACCTTTAATACCCAAATGTTGAATTAAAGCCTCGACATTCTTAGTTGTTTCATCATGACGAGTATTTGTCTCAACTAATTTAGCTCTTAAAGTTTCTTTTTCCTCTTCAGTGTAATGAAGCATTTGAAGCATGAACTTGTGCTCTAATCACCTCATAATCATCAGGAATAACAGAATGTGAAGATGCAGAAGACCGTGAGGAAGTAGAAGTCCTTCCTATGTCACCAAGTCCGAAGATTCTCCCTTTTTTCTTTCCTCCAACAAAACTTATAAATATGTCCATAAAGATGTGTTGATTGTTGACTGACATTAGTATCATCTCCATCATTTGTCGAAGGGCATTGTGAGAGTATGTCTGCCTTCTTTTTTGAAAAGTTTCCTATTCAAAAAAAGATATAAGTACACTACAAGCTTATTTAAATATTAGATTGAGTATTACACAAATTAAAACACCAATATTGAGCTTCAATCCTAATTCATACCACAATCTGAATGATAATCAAAGACTACATATTACAATACCAGAAGGCAATGTAAACAAATTATCTACGAAAATCTTGATTAAAGATATTCTTACATATACACTTGCTGCTTGAGCTCCCACCCAGCTTAAATCTTTCTTCTTTCGATGCGCACGAAAGTAAAAATCTGAAAATGAAGGCTCAACTCCACTTTCTGCTCTCTGTATTCACATGTTAAGAATGAAATATATTATTAACAACAATTGATCAACTTATGAGTATGAGTATAAGCATAGTACCATTTTCTCATAAATCAGTGAATCTGGTATTGATCCGCCTGTGTGAAGAGAATCTCCAGTAGCTGATTCTTGATTCCTTTTTTTTGATCAAATTTTGCCTTGAATTCAGAAGACTGCTAATAATCTGTAAATTCTTTCCACATAGCATCCCCCATCTAATATGTTTTATACCTTTCTTTTACAGTGACTGAGAAATTTAACTATATTTACTTACAGCCATTTTCTCAAAATTTTGTTGAATTTTCTCATTATAACATGGATTCCACATATACATTTTCTACAAATAGTATTTCAGATAATAAGAATATAACGTTAGAAATCATATATAATAAAAATTATGAAAATCATGAAATATTAATTGAAATTTAGTAGGATTAGTATGGTATCACTTTAAACTCTTCCCACACTGCAGCCCTAGCTTCATTTGACAATTTCTTCCATGATGGTTTAGCTTCACTTAATGTTTGTCGTATGCATGAAGCAAGACCACCAATTACAGAATGTGGATCAAATCTATTCATACATAAAGAAAACATAATAAGTGAAAGGGACAATCATTCTGGTAAGTTTATATAATACTTACCCATCAGCAAGAGGCTTTATTTCAATAAGTTCATTAGTCATATCTCCACCAATGTGACTTGATGATGTGCCTGGGGTGGAAGGAGATGCTTGCATAGTGAGTGTAGTGTGTCAGTTGGTGAAGCATGCATCGATGCATCAGTAGAAGGAGATGCTTGCATAGCTGTAGGTTGTTTTGGAATACATTGAGGTTGAAGGATAGGCATGGATTGTGAAGTGTTATGAGGCTGTAGGGTGGCTTCCATAGATTCAGATGTAGAAGTACTTGATGAAACATTTCGAGGCTGAAGAGGGTTAACCGGAATTATAGGAGGAAGTTGAATCCCTTGCAAATGAGTTGTTATTAATTGTACATGCTTCTTTCCTCTTCCACCTCTACTAGACTCAACGAATCTTTTTGGTTGTCTTGAGTCTGACATCTACATAATCAAATTAACAATAAATTAATTCAGATAGTAAAATAATTACTCATTTTTGAGTATTTCAATAATTGCAATTCAATAATTTAATTGTAAGATATACTTAAATCAGTAAACATGTGACTAATTTCTTCTAATCTTCTTTTTCTTCATCATCATTGTCATCCTCCTCCTCATCCTCGTGTTCGTTGTCGTCGTCGTCATCCTCCTCCTCATTGTGTTCGTCGTCATTGTCCTCCTCCTCCGCCTTGTGTCTGTCATCGTCGTCATCATATTCATCATTAATGAATTCATTTTCTTCTACTCAATCCCATTTATCTCTTATCTCGGTGCTTCATCATCATGTAGTTAATCAATAAGGTCATCTTCAATAATAGTTGTCACATGCGGTTGATCTATTTGGTAAGCATTTTCCAAGTCATAACTTCTATCAATTGCTCCCCTAGGTTTTGTGCTTTAAACTACCAACCAATCATCTTTATCTTTTTGATGACTAGGATAAGGAGCATAATAAACTTAAGTTGCTATATCTAAAAAGATAAAAGGATCAAATGTTGCATACTTTCTATTCCTATTGACCTCAACAATCTCATTGTTGTGCACTCTCATTCCATGTGTTGAGGTATCATACTAATCACAATAAAACAAAACCGACTTTTTGATGGGTAGTCTAGCCACTCTAACTCAAGAATCTCCTTTAGGACACCATAGTAATTACTTGAAGTTTCATTTTGACGAATACCACTAACACAGAGTCCGTAATTATATGTTTTTTCCCCTTCACCCCTAGCAAAAGTTTGAAACTTGTAACCATTAACATAATAAATAGTCCATGACTTTACCACTCTCAAAGGTCTAAGAGGTAAGCCAAACAGATAAGGATTCTCTAATAATGGTTTATTTCTGCTTACCTATCACAAAATATAAATAAATGCACTAGATCAGGTTGATTATTTGAATACACGAACTAATAAATTATATAATATGTTTTTGATGAAAATTAAATCTTACATATTCATGGAACCATCGTGGAAAATCAACACCAATTTGTTTGTCAACAACTTCACTATTATTACCATATATTTGTGTGAAATGTTGAACATATAATTGTAACTCATAAGAATATCATATGAGTAATGTTGAATCATCAAGTTAGAATGATGAGACATAGTCTAAAGAGATACGCCAAGTCTATGCCAACTACTTACTCGAGAATTGATTTAACCTCGTCACAATTTAATAAAACATGCAACTGGGCAGCCATCATTTCTTAATCACTTAGCCACCGTTCTTTATACTTCCCGGCAGTTCTTCCAGATTAGTTGAAGATGGAAAGAGTGGGTTCACTATGATGTTGCATAGGCTCGTCACCATCACGGCTTTTCCTTACATCACTTGACCCAAGAGACTCAAAATAATGCGTAAAAAAGAAGCTTGTTTCTTGTGCTATGTAAGCTTCACATATTGATCCTTCGACACACACTTTGTTTTTTACCATTTTTTATTTTATTGAGAAATCTACAATAACATTTGGAAAATAAAGTCATTTAACTCATATTTGGGGAGGAAATAATATGGTTAGAAAGGCAGTTATCTTTCAAATGGATACATCCACCGATATTGAAACGGTCTACCAATCCTAGCTTCATATAGAAAATGAATAGGCAAGTGCTCCATGGAATCAAAGAATGCAGGAGGAAACACACGCTCTAATTTGCATAATATGATTGGAATATTTCTTTCCATCTCCAATAAATGATCCTCTCGTAGCATCGTTGAGCATATGTCTTTGAAAAATTGGCTGAGTTCAGTTAATGGCTTCCAAATTGGATCGGGCAATGCATTAAAAGCTATTGGAAGAAGGCATTTCATGAAAATGTGACTGTCATGACTTTTCATGCCAAATACCCTTGCTTCTTTGACATCGACACATTTTGCTAAATTGGAAGCATAACCATTGGGCATCTTAAGTTCTTTCACCCACTCACATACTAACCTCTTTTCCTCTAAAGCCAAAGTAAAGCTTGCTTTCAGTTTTGTCCACTTTCCATTAGAATTACGTTTCAATTCTAAATCCTTTCGGTGAGAATACTCAGCCAAGTCCATTCTAACTTTGACATTGTCTTTTGTTTTGTCTTTATTATCCATCACAGTATGAAACACGTTATCAAATACATTTTTCTCTATATGCATAACAACAAGATTATGTCGAAGCATATTAGTTTTCAAATATGGCAAATCCCAAAAGATGCTTCTTTTTGTCCAATTATGGGATACCCCTTATCCATGAAAAGTACATGCAACTCCCTCAGTTATTTTAGGAAAATATTGAACCCTCTCCTAAACTTGGTAACCACTTAACGTGCAAGGAATTTCAGAATTTTCTACTCTTCCCTTGTAAAAAGCATTTCTATTACATCTATATGCATGATCAGAAGGTAAAAATTGCTGGTGACAGTCAAACCATGAATTTTTCCTTCCATTCTTTAATGTAAAAGCTTTAGTTTGTTCCATGCATATTGGACATGCCAATTTTCCTGCAGTACTCCACCCTGATAACATACCATGTGCAGGAAAGTCATTGATTGTCCACATCATAGCAGCTCTTAAAGTAAAATAAAGCTTGCGCTCATTTAGATTGTTGTCATCTTTATAATAAATCATGCTTCCATTAAAGCAACAATCAATCTTCTTCAAAGTGAGACCCAGCCTGGCCACAATCTTCTTCACTTTTCCATAATCAGGAGGTATTACATTTTCATGATGGCTTGTCATCTTCATCAGTTCAGCCATTTCATTAAATGTTTTATGAAACATATTGCTATTCGATTTTAGTTTTAACATTCTAATAGCAATTATAACTCGGAAGCATCTATACATCCTGGCCATAATGGTTGTTGTGCAACATGTAACAACTCATAAAACTTAGCAGCATTCGTATTTAGAGGCTCCTCCATTCTATGTTGAAATTGTTATCCATATTCAACACCAACAACATCACATACCATTTGTTCATATTGTTGGAAAGGTCCCAAGGCAGGTTGTTAGAACCCATTTGAACTACTTGGTTGCATATCAACACCAACATGTCCGACACTATTTGAAGTAACTAAACGAATATCTATACTTGGGTTTATTTAAGGCGCTACTTCCCCGTGTGCAGTCCAATACCAATAATGTGGGATGAACTCTTTTGGATATAAATGGACATTCACCAAATCAGGGGTATAATATTTCTCATTTTTACATCTTGTACAAGGGCATCTAATGATTCCTTCACTTAAATATATTGGTTGTTCACAAACAAACTTTATAAACTCTTCCATGCCAATTATAAACTCATCTATGTACCCATTCCTTTTGGGATGAAGCCTATTATAAATTCACATTCGATGTGGGGGGATGTCCATGTGCTACACCTATCATTAAATAAACAACAAAAAGCAAACAATTATCTTTAACTTTGAAACTTTGACTTATTATCACAACAAAAAAGCAAATAATTATCTTAAAATTTGACATACTACACTAATGTCACCTTTTGCCACTAATTATCTTAAACTTTGACATACTACACTATTATCACAACCACAATTATGCACATATGACCCAAATCATCAAGAGATATCCACATAGGTGACTAAATATCATAGGTAGCAGCTGTGAGAGAAGGCAAATTCTAGACAAGTGCTAGATCTGGACCCAGAGAGAGAGAGAGAGAAGTTCTGATTTCCCATTGAATTGTGTTTTGCTTAAGTACATATCTCCCAAAGAAAAATGTTTTAAGACCATTAGTGTGGGAGCAAGAGAATATAAATGTGTAAGCAGGGGGAGGAAAACTGAATACTGAATAACTACTCTCATTTAAATAACAAAACCTGAATACCATGGTCACAACAATCTACGTTACTTAACCAGAATAAGATATATACACATATAATAAGCAACTTTATTAGAAGCTCTAGGTAATAACAGCAACAACTGAATCTTTGATATAGCTTGCAAAGGGTCCCAACACAACAATATTCTTCTACATATATTCAATAAAGAGAAGGGACAAATGGCATACTAAAAATTTAGTAATTACAATACGTTACTGACACTTTAAAATCCAATTACAGTGATGATAATCTTATAATACCTTGCTGAAACTTGAAGTTATCCTATGAGAAATTAAAATCCTATTAGAAATGAAATAGTCAATGTAAACAAGAATTAGCCAAAACTTTCTATATATTCAAAAAAATTTCTATACACAAGAAGTAGAGATAGAGACATGTAGACACAGAGACATGTAGGACAATCTGGTTTTGCCTCTTTCAATATATTCAAAAAAAGAAACAGAAACTGCACGGGTGAGCATCTGACTCCTATGCAACAAAAGTATAAAGTTTCATAAAATTGAATCTCACTTACTTTAGACAAAGTCACCTCATTCTTGAATCTAAAGAAATCATAAAATCAGACCTCAAAGAAAAAAGCAAAGAGAAAGATAAAGAAAAAGGCATCAGGTAGATTGGCAAAGAGATTCTGTTCCAGCGAAAAAAGACAAATGGAAGAGAAGAATGCAAGAGGTTTCTATTTTACCTTCTTTCAGCGCTTTAAGTGATCTAATGCAGCTTTCGGAAGAATGCTAGAGATTCCATTCCAGTGAACAAAGACAAATGGAAGAGAAGAATGCAAGAGGTTTCGATTTTACCTTCTTTCAGCGCTTTAAGTCAGTCTTGGTTCACGATAAATTCTTGATTAAAGGGTCAGCCCGTTTCATCGGTAAACTTCCCAGTAGACTCACAGTTGTTCGAATGTCAAAATCATTGGGTTTGTTTGGATAATCCGTTGGGAGAATGGACATAGATTCCAAGGTAAATATGTGAGAGGAATTTTGTCTCGGTAAGTGCAGGAATGGCTTTTGGGGAGGCAAACGGCCTCTCCAAACAAGCCCATTGTAGTTTCAGGAGAAAAAACTGAGAAGATAAGAGGAGAGAGGGTGAGAGAGATGTACCAAGATGCCTTTACGCTTTCAATGATTCCTTTGGGTCATGGTTGACGATGAAATTTTGGAAGAAAATGGCGTTACCAGCGTCAACTGTGAAAAGCAATATACGAGGGAAATGGTGAAAATCGGAAGAGGCGTCGATGGTAAAAACCTCTGAGGAAAAGGGCATCCTGTTTCAAGTTACCTAAGGAAAATTTCAGAGGAAAATGCGAGAGGAAGCTCCAGAACACTCAGGGAAATGCCACAGGCGGGTGTTTTAAGTTAGGGCTTAAAATTTTCATAACGTTTCAATTACCTGCGGATTCTGAATCCATAGGTAAAATTACCTGCAGATACATAATCCGCATATATATTACCTATTACCTGCGGATTCATAATCCGCAAGTAATATATTTTGAATTTTAAAAAAATATTTGTTAAAATGAATATTTTTTATTTACAATTTTTTTGTATTTGGTAAAAATGATATTTTGTTTTTGTATAAAAGAGTATCTTATACAGTTCAAAATGAATATTTTGTAATTGTTGTATTCTGTATCTTATATATTATTTATTAAAAAATTTATACTAGTTTTAATATCACTTGTACGTATTTGTTAAACTAATAATACTTGTTTAATATAAGTTGTATTTGTTAAAAAGATGCATGTATAATTATTATATCACTTTAACAAACTTTTAAAAATAAAATGATATATATTGCCAAGGCAATTATTTTAAAATGAATAATAATATATATAGTAATTAATATACTATATATGTAAAATTAATAGTTTAATTGTTATTTCACCTTGTGGCATGGGGTCTGGTTGAATGTTTGGAACTGTTGGGTCCCCACCCCTGCTCAGTATGAGACTACTCTTGCCAGTCAAATTCGCATTTTATCACAATTTTATTTGTGAAAACTCTAATTTCATCACGTATAGAAACTAACGATTGCGATCCTAAACCTAATCCAAACGCAAACATGTTCATTATTACAAATATTAACATAGTACCCATGTCTATGATCACTCTCTGCTTCAACGTTATCCTAATTGCCGGACACGACCTACACATTTCATCACCTTAATTACCTGCTTCATCGTTCTTCCTCGGCGAGAATAGCATGGTCTCCACCAGTGGAAATGACTCATGAACCACTTGATGCACGATTCAAATTTTGAATCTAAATAATTGGCTCGCTTATGTCGTGGGAATGGGATTTAGTGCTCCTCAAGCCGGATGGTCCTCTTTGAATTAGATTCTCAACTCAATCGATTAAGATACTACCTGTAGTGACTTGTGTGTTCTGAGGAAGAATGGAATGAGAAAATTAAAAGAGTGACTTCAATCTTGAGGCGTGGAGTTGGTTTTAGGGTTCAAAAAAGGAAATGGGAAAAAAATCATAGCAGAAAAAGGAAAAAGATGGAGGTGAATGGCTTTTAAACATTTGAAAATGTTTTTAAAAGAAAATTGTGTAAAAAAATACCTACGGAAATCGATTCCGCAGGTAAGATACTTGCGGATTCATAATCCGCATCCGCAAGTAAGTTACTTGCAGATTATGGATCTGCCGGTATTTTCTTGCTGAATACTAATCCACAGCAAATGCTGCAAGTATTTTCCTGTGGAATATTTCCGCAGGAAATATCCGCATGTATTTAACCTTTTTTACTAGTGTGTGTTTTGAAGTTTGTAAAATTTATATTGCTTTATTGTAGAAAATAAATATTCTTCACAAGTCTTCAAATGCCATCAATCAATAGATAATTCCCACATATCATTATTATTGAACCACAAAGTCAAATAACTTTTTGAAATTTCACTTTCAATATTGCCCATACCTCATCCTATTACTGCTCCAACTTGGCAATGCCATTGTATAACGTAACAAGACAAGTTTTCTAGTTATAACAAAAGAAATTTCCAAGAAAATTTCGTGCAACATCATATATGTATTATAAATTAAAATGTACGTTTGAGATTTGGAAATGGAAAAAAAAGGTTTAAGTATAATTTGTTTTTAATAAAATGATAATTTTTCCATTTTTTATTAGGATCACGAGGTTAAATGGAATAAATATGTGTGTGGGGTTGTAGCTTTGTTTTCTTTACACGAGCTTCTGAAAAATACATTTTTTTAAACACATGAATCCTCCTATTGGCAGTAGTTATTTTTCAAACAGAATTGGACAATAAATATTGGTATCTATTCTAATATGATCCAAACTTTGGTTCATCATATTGTAAGAGGTTAATCATTTCCTCTAAATTCAATCAGGATATGAAAATACTCCTTTGGTCCTTAATCTAGAACCTGATTAGGAAGTTAATTCTAATCCTAAATATAAGACATATTTATTATATTTATTAGTTTTTTTCTTAAATTACTTTTATTAATACACTTCTATGATGATAATCAAGTAAGGGATAAAGGAAAAGAATTGAAGAAGATAATTAGGGTATTCAAAAAAAAGTCATAACTAATTTCATAACTAACTTTCTTAATCTAATTTAACTGAAGAATTTACTTATTGTGCAAAAAAAAAACTGCCACTTGTTTGGTCTGTTCCAAGTCAAGGTCTGAGAGTTTACGAAGTCTTTGAAAAAAGACAAATGGGTCAGTAGCCTATCCACTTGCTTGGTCTATGAATGAAACAGGTGTTTAGTGGAGACTAGAAAATAAAGAATTGTTGACTTGTGGACATTCTCTTATTGTGCCGTCCTCGTCTGGTGCTTGTGAGCTTTTCATTGGAACCAGTACAACAGTATTCATTACTAGTAACAGGATTAGTATCAGTTTGTATTCCCATGAGATTTGGTTTTGATAATTGAAGTTTTAAAAATATATTTTTTATTATCCATATAATTTTATAGGGATTTTGATGTTTAATGGCATTCCTTAATGGCATTAAGTTTAGGGACCAAAACCAAAATCAATTGAAAGTATATAGATTAAAACCAAAATTGGTCAGAAGTATATGAACCAAAAGATTTTGATTTTGGTCCTTATACTTTCAGTAACTTTAAATTTTGATCCCTACAGTTGTCGATGATAATTTATACTGTTAAACATCTACATCCTCATGAAACTATAGAAATTAAAATCATATATTTAAAACTTTGAGGGTTAAAACCAAAAATTATGTAAATTAGAGATTAAAAGTCATATTAACCCTTTATGTTACTATGTTAGGATTAATACATTGCAAGTAAGATCAAGGAGCAAATTTTTAACTAATAATTTTTAAATAAGAAATATTTTTTTGAAAAAACTAATAACAAAGTAATCATTGGTTCTGCACACATAATTTTTTTTAAATGAGAGTTCAAATTTTGATGCTCATCAAGCTAAGCATTGACAACCTTGGTCCCTTTCCTCCATTTTTAGTGCTCATTGATGCATTGAGATATGCACTGATACAAAAATTATAGAATAAATCTTAAAAGTGAAAGATTTGCTCACCTACAATTTTAGATGAATTAAGTGATAGGAACCAAGAATCTATTTCATATTCTACATTCAGAACCCACGATTCTTTACAAGATATATTGGAAGTCCAGTGACACGTTCAAGGAGCAAAAGAATGAAGGAGGCTGTACTAGTATTGATAAGAGACATATTTGAGATAGAGGACCCAGCCAAAAGTGTAGAGAAAAGCTCAACAATTCTATCCATTTTGAGAGAAGTGAGAGAGCTTCCAAATAATTAAATGACCTAACAATGACACTACTATAAGCCTATTCAAGGCCTAAGTCATTTAGTCTTTTGTTTGATTTGTTTATTTGATGTATTTCTTTAGGCTGAATATTTAAATAAATACTTAAGCCCAAGTAGGCATTTTATGAAAATTTTAGGTTATTTTTCTCATTTTATTTGTTTTAATTAATAATTATGAGCATTTTAGAAAGCCAAGAATATTATTTTATTTCTGAGAATCAGATTATCATCTATAATCTGATTTATCTAATATTATCTATTGATATTTTTTGGGCTTTTGGATGAAATATTTATCTTTATTTATTCTACTAATAAGTTATAAATACCTATCTTATGTAAGCTCGTTTAGAGATTAGAGTTAATAGAGAAAATTGTTTAACTTCTTTTGAGTGAGAATTGTTTGTCCTTTGGGGTTCTAAATTGAATAATTTGTAGCTTATTCGGGTTATAAGTGTTTTGGATTGAATACCTCATGGCATATTTATGAGATATTGTAGAGATTATTTAGGAGAATTTTTAATCCCCGTACGCTTCTGTAACACTAAGTTTCTAATCCTATATTGCCAAGTTTCTAATCCTATATTATTATATATCATGATACATTATATTTTGGATGACTGGCAAGGAAAACTTGTGGGTGTTGTGTTATTTAGTTCATTATTTGTGCCAATTGTATCGGATTTTATGAGACAATTTAGTGACGGATCGTGTGTCCAGGATCTGGGATGCTTTATTAAAGAAAAATCGCTTCCACATAACTCTATCGTTAATTAATTATTTTGGTTAAAATTATTAGGGGTTAATTATTGGTTCTTTTCACCATTAATTTTCATATCTTACCATTTTATGCCCTTACTTTTTCTAAATTTTAGAAAATAATATTTTTACCCTTCCTTTTTCTTCCTATTTCCACATTTATTCTTTCATTTCATTTTCTTTCACTCTCCAAACACTTAATTAAATCTATAGCCATTCATTTAATCCTTTTTTAAGATATAGAAAATGTGGATATTACACTCTACATGCATGAAGTGAATATGCCAAGCATGCTTAATAACTAGGTGGTGATGATGTATGGTTAAAAGGAAATATGAAGCATGCATGAAATAGTTTAAAAGCATCTAGTACCCTTATCAAATGCATGACTTGAGGTAATGATTAGACAGAGAAAATGGCTTTTTAATGATATGAAATTTTCCAGAAACATAATACACATTTCAAGATTTAAAATGAGTAAAAGTTTGCTAAATTTGGATATGCATAAAGAAAGTTATGGATGTCCAAAGTTGAGAGAAAAATTTGAAAAAAAAATGGAAAATGACCTTATTAATTTTGGAAAAACAGGGAGGCAAAAACTCTTTAGGCTCTAAGTCTTACAAAAGGCGGTAACATTAGTTTTTTCTTCAAGAATCCTTATTAATTATTTATTTGTATTGTGAAGAGAGATTGGCTAAGAAAGAAATGAAACATTAACATTATAAAAAAAGGTAAAGAGAAAAGAAAGGAAATTAATATGTTGATTTTAGTGCAAGTATAATATTAGAAAATAGTAATAATCTTTTACCATTTTAATCATATAAACTAATTTTAAGTTATAACTACTTTTCTTAATCCTTATGAAATAGTTAGAAGTGTCTTAATACTAAGATATAATATACTTAACTTTACACTCATTCATAGGTGGAACAATGAAATAAAGCATAAAGAGATTCTTCCCCCTGTTTGAAGGGTAAAAGCTTAAAGATAGACATTTAATAGAATATTCATGTTGGAAAGATGACAAATGGTCGAGGACCGCACATCCATACATTAACAATTTCCATTGATTTCAGGCCACTTGAAATCTTGGCCTATAAATATATGTCATTGGTGGCAGTCCCTTGCCACTTTCAAACCATATCATGGAAACATTATTCAGCTACTATGTTGCTAGTGTTTTGAAGCTATGCTCTCTAATAATATTTGCCATCATGCTCCCCGAAGGCATGTGCAGCAGCTTGATGATGCAGTGCAATGAAAGAGACCACTATCTTCTCCTAAACTTCAGAAAAACTATTGTTGATCTATCTTCCAGCCTCTCTTCTTGGTCTAACAACCGAAACTGCTGTCAATGGGATGGAGTTCAGTGTGACAACACCACTGGTAGAGTCATCAAGCTTAGTCTCCCATGTTCCCAACAGGATCCATACGCTTCTGATTGTGGAGAGAAGAAACACTACTAGAAAATCACGTTTTAGCGAGAAAAGCCCAATTAGCGAGGAATAACAAATTCCTCTCTAATGTCCAGATTAGCGAGGAAAATTTGCGACGACTTGAATATTCCTCTCTAAAATGCTCAATTAGCGAGGAATTTAGCGAGGAATATTATATTCCTCTCTAATTTTCTAAATTAGTGAGAAAAATTAGCGGCGACTTAGATATTCCTCTCTAAAATGCCCAATTAGTGAGGAATATTATATTTCTCTCTAATTTTTCAAATTAATGAGCAAAATTTTTTACGAGATATTCATATTCATTTTTAGTATGAAAATTTGGAAGGATAAAAGAGTTAATATACTATTTGTTTTGAAGGTTTAATTAACACCCTCATTTCAATTTCACACCAATTTCATTTTCACACCACTTTCCCTCTCATTTCAATATTTTCACACAACTTTCCCTCCATGTTCTTTTTTTTTTTTGCCAAACTTTCCCTCCATGTTTCAATATACACGTGTGTGTGAATTTGTAGCCCTAATACATATCACGCCTCTTGCTTCCAGCCTCTGCTTCTTATTGCCGCAAACGTTTGTCCCGCCAGCGTCCCGAGAGTCACTCCAAATCCGATCACCGTTTTCTTCTAGTCGTCCAGTCTAGCCATCATCATCACCGTCGCCTTCCAGCTTCCTGTCTACTGTCAATCATCTCCATTAGCCTCTAGGTTTTGTTCTTGTTCAGTCATCATCGCCGTCAGGTAGGCAAGAGCTTCATTCTCCAATATTCAGAAAAATGACTTCCTTTAATGGCTTCTAGAAAGGATAGAAGACACCATTCTGAAAAGTGAAAGGAAAAATAAGGTTACTACTGGGATCTTTGAACCTTGGGTAATACCTTTTTTTTCTGTTGGTGTTTAAATGCTTGGGCTTTATATTGTCTCTCTTGTATGTTTCTTCAAATGGGTGTCTTGTGGATGGAGTTCCCAGTCGCAATTTTGCTCCAATGTCTTTGTTCCTTCATCGATTTGCTTATGTTGGGAATTTTCTATTTGGAAATAGAGTAGTAGGAAAACTGGAAAAGTCTTGGCATGCACATGTCCATTACGGTTCATCAATCCTCTTTTTCTGTGAAAGAGCATTTTAATTTCAAACTTCAAAACAAATTTCAAGACGCTCTCGCTTCTCATCTCAGCTTGTCTCATTCTCACCTTAATTAATAATAAGCACAGACAGCCAGCTCTGTCCTCACTCAGAAATCCCAACTCATAACCTCTATACCCGTCTACATTTTCAATTCACACTTTCAGAACCTTGAAAAATCTAATCTTTTTTTCCTCTGCTCAATGGTTATCTTTTTATCAAATGGGTGCTTCAGGAAGATGGTTCAAATCCCTCATTTCTCATAAAAAGCCCTCCTCAAATGACCCTGTAAGCTTTATCTTAGCTTGCTTATTGTTCTGCTTGCTTGTCACTTAAGAGTATGTTTTCATAACTATTCTGCTCTTGGATTTTAAAAGGAGAAGATTGGAGAAAAGAGTAAGAAGAAATGGAAGCTATGGAGAAGCTCTTCAGAAGGTTTTGGATTTGGGTCCTCCACGAAA
>JANTPZ010066976.1:1421-23190 GCA_025593235.1 Vachellia pachyceras | reverse complement strand
CCTCATACATTAAGCTCTTTCAATCTTCACCTTAATAACCACGTACATGTCTCATCCCGTTTTCACTCACTCTCTTTCCCACCCTATGTGCTTAAAAAAAACGTAGTTGCATTTTGTTTACACATGTTTACTGTTTTTAACCAATTTTTCAACAGCGTAACTTGTCGTCTCCTCATTCATTAAGCTCTTTCAATCTTCACCTTAATAACTATTTTTTGAACATAGAGGAGTACATAATTATTTAATGCATGATACAGCTGTTCAAGTAAGATACAACTAGTGAACCATTGATGGGCTCAGGGTAAATCAAGCATGTTTTCTAGATTCCGGTCATTATCCTTGTGTGTGCTCTGATTTTGGTTTTTTAAATATATGTAGTTGGGGTATTTATTAGATAAAACTTACTGTCGCTGATGCTGGGTAAGGTTTACTTTTAATTAACTTATCATGAAATTGGGAGCTTTTCGAGGTCGCTCTCACATTCCAATTCTACGTGAACAAATGTGCTTATGGTTAGTGCCTTGTTTTTGGTTGCGATTTGTGGTTTTCGAGTACCTGACAGCCTTCTTTTTTCATGGAGCTATTAGTTGGCCTTATGTGTTTCTTCAATGTCTAATATAAGCAAAGAAGTGTCTAGAATAGAGTTTACTGTGTAAAGATGAGATACTGACTCTTTTTTTTTCTCAAACAAGAAAGCATCATATTAAATTCAAAACAAGATTACAAAGACTAAGAAGTACCAATCCAAACAAACCAAACTAAAGACACCAAAATAGACACAATCCAAACTAAACAAACTAAGAAACAATCATTTAAAAGTTCTACAATGCAGCAAGAAAAGGACTCTAAACACGTGTTGACAACAAATTCTATAGCTGTTAGTTGTGATGTGATTGCATTCTATATACATTCTGTCACAACACGCCTTCTACTTAATAGAAAGAAGAGATTATGTAGTAAAATAAAATCCCCCGTCCTCGCTGGTCTGTGAAATAATCGAGAGACTGATTAATACAATTTGTCAAGAAGTAACCAAACTTGAAATAGCTTATTATGTTCTGTGTTGCTATGCTTGTCATGTGTACGTTAACTCTTGGTTCATACTAGACTTTAATTGTAATTATAGATTGCTTTAGTAATGGCATATAGTGTAATATCCATATTTTTACTATCAATTGAAATAAATGTTAAACCGGTAGTTATGGGTTGAGTTAGGGCCTAGAGATAGGTAGTACAGAAAAAGAGAAAGGTAATGGACAGGAAAGATCACGGTCAGTATAGGAGTAATATACCAAATTTCATAAGAACTTCACAGTTAAGCGTGCTAAGCCTAAATAAATGGAATGTGACCTTCCTAGAAAGGACATAAAGGTCATTAAACATAAAGAATAAGGACAAGAATGGAATTTTGAAAAGTAAGGGCATTATGGTAAATAAGAGAAAGTATAAGGGCATTTTGGTCATTTGACCAAAGTCAACAAGTCAAAATTAACCAAAATATAAAAAAAATTATAGAGGCCCAAAAGATAGAGAAAAAGTCACTTATCAGAATGAGAGGCAACAATTTATGTGCTAAATCAACCTAGATTATTGTTTAAAGAATTTTAAAGGTCATTTAATTTTTGACATTTTTATAATTAACCAAAAATAATTATTTAAAGTATCAGAAGGCCTCAAACATCTGATCTCAAAGTAGGGAAAATTAGTTGAAATTTTTAGTATTTTATAAAACTATTGATCGAAATATGAGAAAAACAATTTCTCATATCGGAAGAAAGAGACCGGAGAAGCCCTGGAATTAGGGTTTTCTTTAAAAATTAATTAAAGACATTCTGAGAAGCAATTTGAGAAAAGAAAAGGTGCGAGAATATCATTGAGAATTTTAGGAATTTTTGCTGTCCTTAAATCCAGTTACTTATCGGTAAGTCGTTTTATTGGTATTGCGATAGCATAAAGTAACTTTATGGAAACTTAAAGCTTCCAAAAATATTATTGTGATGATCACTTTTGCCACTTGTTTTAATTATATTTGAAGGTCGAAAAGAGAAATAAATGTCCCAAACAAGTGGTAGAACTTATCAGGATAAAGTTACTTTATCGTTATAAACTACAATAGATCAAGGACACATGTCTTTGTCTTAATTGAGCATTTGTAATAAGATTTTTAACCAAATTTCCAACCATGAATGGCAGCCAATAAGTCAAAAGGTGTTAGATGTGGTGGTGAAATATAAGCCATTGGATCACATCATTTTTTGCAATATTAAATCCCAACTATCCACCTATTTCTTCTTGTGATTAAAAGAAACATTTGGCGTCATTTTGCTCTCATCTTGGCCGACTTTCAGCTGCAAGAAGGAGACAGGAAGACGCCATTTTTGCTCGAAAGAAGAAGAGAAAAGTTTCAAGAAACTCCAAGGTGAGTGATTCCTCCAAGCAATCCTACACATATTCTTGACCTTGGAGCTTCCTCTTCCTTTATATCGGTTTAGATTTTTTATTTAGGCTTTATTTCGGTGGCTGGAAAATTAGGGTTTATGAGAGGAAAATGAGAAAAAGTGGGATTTAGAGAAAAATATTGATTGCAAATCATTCCTTGCATGATAAGAAGTTTATTGTTATATATATTGTCTTGGTTTGTTGTTTGTAGAAATTTTTGGAATGGTGAATATTAAGGGGAGGTGCTGTCCAAATTTTTATT
This sequence comes from Vachellia pachyceras, assembly GCA_025593235.1. Lineage (NCBI taxonomy): Eukaryota > Viridiplantae > Streptophyta > Magnoliopsida > Fabales > Fabaceae > Vachellia > Vachellia pachyceras. The sequence goes on along the minus strand of JANTPZ010066976.1, from coordinate 20,489 downwards.
TGATGAGGCAGAAGTGTTTTTGAGTTGAATAATGCATGGGAAGTGGTTTAGGATAAAAAATAAACTATTATATGTGATGAAAGTTTGAAAATCACATTGTTGCTTAAGGGTGTGTTTTTCGGCCAGGTCTGGAAATTGTAGAAAGAGTGTGATTTTCATGATTTTGATGCTTCCAATGGCTTTAGAATAAAAAATTGTGTAGGGTGGAAACGTGAAAATAATTTTAGAAGCATTGGAATTGAATTTCCAAGTTTAAGGATTTTAAGAACACTAGAATTGTTAAGGGATTTTGATGGAGTTTTAAAGTGTTCCTTAGCTTGGAAATGGCTTATGATTAATGGTTATTATGTTATGAATTATGTAAGCAAGTGAGTGGTGCAAGAAACAACTTGGACAACTGAACAAGAGGACTTTCAAGTTTCAAGAAGAGTTGTAAACAAATGTAGCAAAACTCCTAACTCAATGTTAATGTTGTAATGAAAATATTTGTGAATTGTGAATGACTTGATGTTGAAAATTTGTGATTTTATGTATATGAATTTGTGACTTTGATTATTGCTATAACCATATGCATATCATTGACTTATTTGAACATTACATGTTATTTAATTCATATGCACAATTGTGAAGACTTGTCATGCATCATTACACATGTGTTAGTGTGTTTTGCTATTCAGATTTCCATGAAATCTCACTCTCCCAACTAATCATTCCTAGGTACAAGTGCAAACAAGGGCAAAGAAAGTGAGTGAAAAATAAAGAAGCATGATGTGGTGATTAGTTATCAAGTTATGTAATGTGCTAATGTATATGTTTAAGTGTTTTTGGATTAAATGTAATCTCTAAACCTCTACTAAATGAGCATATGTATATGTATGAATGCATGTACAATTATTTGAGGTGAAGTGATTAAGTCATGAATGCTTTCATTAAATTTTGAAATGGCAAAGTTTTAAAGAAAAAAGGTCTAAAACGCTTGAAAAATCCCAATCTTTGAGTTGTGAAAAAACATAGTAAACTAAATCCAATTGAGTTGAAATTTTTCAGAAAAATAGTTTATATGATGATTTTTAATATGAGTCTAAGATCACTGAATTTAGACATTTATACAAGGAGTTATGGTTTTCCAAAGTTAAGAGAAAAACCTGAAAAATTTAAAAATGACCTTATGAATAGTGCAACTTCACACAATAAACTGTATTAATTGGGTAAGGTTTTGGACAAATGTAAGGCCTAAAAGTGGTTCGATATTGATCTATTATGAAACTAAAGAGATAAAGGAAGGTGTTTTACATGTAGAGACACAATGATCGAGTTCTTTGTTTGAGAGGATGCTACTGCTGCAATATCTGTTCACAACATATATCAAACTTTTATATAGCATAATGTTTGTTAATAACATATTGGATGTGGAGATTTAATAGGCGTTTATTATGTGGATCAGGTTTGGCTAGCAACATATTTAAGGAGTATGCCTTTCTTTTTTGCCAACATTGGCTGTCCAAGAATTGGTCGCATGTGAGATTTTTATGTTTGTTATGAAACTTTTGAAGTCGGCTAATTGTGCCTCATTGTCCTTTTATTAAACATACTATGATTTACTGAGTGGAGAAAAGATGAGAGAGAATTAGTAGGGAAAAAGATGGGAGAAATGTGTAATTAATTGAGGATAAAAAATGCATTAAATTTTGCACAAAGAAAAATTATTATTCATATTTAAAATCATGATTATTATTCATATTTAAAATCATAGCTATAAGAGAGAATGCTGTTTATAAATAAGATTGGAAGGATTACAAATTTAATCTAAGATTTTCGTTTATCTTTTCTTTAGAAACTAGGCAGAATCCCTAGGTTATAGCTAGAGTCTGATTGTCCTAATAAATATAAATCACAAAAGTTGATTTCGCATGTTCTTACAAAATATTTTCTATGCATGCCATAGGCTTCTAGCTCAACCTGCCAACCCCTCGGTAGTGTTGGGAAACGGGCCGGTGTGCCATCCCGTCTTAGTCCCGTTTAGTCCATTTTTATATGGGCTGTCACCCTGTCGGCCTACCACTTTTTTCTTTTTTAAATTTTATTTATTATTATTTTAATGAAATTTTCTATAAAAAATAATACAACAAATTTACATAAAATTTACTAAACCTATTTGTTTTTTCGGAAAAAAATACAATATATTTATAAAAAAATATAATCAACAATGTTTATAATATAAAAGGCATAATACATAATCAACAATCTTCAAAGTAAGTATGCATTTAAGATGAAATAATAAGATTTAAAATAATATTTGAAGCTATTGAAGCATAATCTTCTTTCTATCTAAAATATAAAAGGTTAATTTTAAAAAAATAAAATAAAGGGCTAGCCCACCAACCCGCCTCAAAGCCCGTTTGGCCTGTTTTTATATGGGCTGTCAAAATGACAGCCCGAACTCGCCTCAGCCCGCAGGTTGGCTGGCTCAACTCGCGGGTTGAACCCGTTTTCCCAGTGCTACCCCTAGGTTGATGGCGGGCTTGTGCCAAAACAACACCAAATACTTTTACTGAAGTTAAACAACACCTAATAGATTAATAGGTACAATTAAAATATATTTCACTTCCTGTCAACTTTTTATAGTACCATATTTAAAACTACAACAAAAAATAAATACTTATATATTTTAAAATTATAAAGAAACACAGTAAGATGTTATTTTTATTTTTTTTAGGCGAAAGTGAAATAATGTTACATTGTGAAAAACTTTTTAGTTTGCATTTGCCAACCCACCAGTAGTGTAGGTTCTTTCAAACCACATTGCTTGGCCCGCCCGTGGGTTAGCCATTTCTCATTTTTATTGCTATAGAACCCATTGCTAGGGATATGTGTGAGTAATTTCCACCCCTCCATATGCTTGTCTTTTTATATGCAGGGTAAAAAAGCTCAGTAGAATCTTTTTTTAAAAAACAATTTTTAAATATTTTTTTTGCTCAGACTAAAAACAAAAATTGTGGGTCACAGCCCGCCAAAGTCATAATTGTGTGGCGTTTAATTTCATCTTCACCACCATTTAAATTTGCGGTCAGAATTGTTGTTGGGTGGCTTCTAGAGGCTCACCCATTTGCTTTAATGATTTTCCAGAAAAATTAAAATGACCATAAATACGAGACTTAGTCAGAAAGTACTCCCTCCTATGCCTATTGTTGTCTCTTGTCGTTATGGAAAATTAAATTACACGCAACTTACAAAATTAATTAAAATTGATTAAAGGAATAAGTACGAAAATAATATAACTTTTTTTTGAAAAAAACTTTATTTATGAAAACTGTGAGGAGAATAGAGAATGAGTGAAGCAAGACGTGAGATAATGAATAGAAAAAAAAACATGAGAAAAATATATAATTAATTAAGGGCCAAAATGGAAAAAAAAATGCATTCGATGCCTCTTCCTTTCCAAAGTACTACCCATGTTCTTTAGCATACGGGTTAGATTATTTTAGAGAGATTAAAAATTCAATTAAATTAATTAAAAGTATTTATTTATATATATTATTAGATTATGTATTAGCAATTTTGAGAAAAATGATAAATATAAATACTTTAAAATAATATATTTAAATTTCTTAATTTTCTAATTTAAATATCTCTTATATTAAGAATTGGATTTAGTATAGCTTATAAAAATGATCAAATCTTTTTAAAAAAACTAAAGTTTATAACAAGAACCAGTCGGTGGGAGTATAAAATAGATTTTAAAATAAATTACAAGTCAGCAAGTGAAGTATTAATCCTGCCGCCATCATTACTTTTCTGTGTGGTGAAGAAGTTTTATTTATTTTATTTTCTTGTTTTTAGGCAACCGGTGCAACCCATTTAATATGGTGGGTTGATTAGGTCACCATCGGGTTTCCCCGTTCTAGGCCGAACTAGTGTCAGATTCACCGATTTCAGTTTGAACATGATGATCCGATCCGATCCGATCCGATTGGTGTTAAGTCACCCTTATGTGCCTAAGGCCGCTTGTGACAGAGATCTCTAGATAGTAATATTTTTAAGGCCGCTTGTGACAGAGAAATCTAGATAGTAATATTTTTCTATCCATGATAGTTTTTAAATCTTTAGTTTGTCTTTTTACGAAAGGATAAGTTTTTGAAAGATGAGTATATTTATTTCAACCATGATAAGTATTTTGAAATTAATGCTATCCTTTTTTCTATCATGGTCACCCTTTCTTGTTTATCAAATTTCGTTTATAACCATGGCAGCATTCTCAAATACTTATAGTAAAGATGTTTTCTACCAATGTTGGTTTTATTAATGTGTTGTTTGAAAGTTAAGTAATCAATTTAGAGATTGTTTGGATGTAAGGTTGAAAATAGCTTTTACAGATTCCGAGGTAAAACCTAGGTTTTGGAGAATAGATTTTGGAAAATAGTTTTTACAAATTCCGAGGCAGAACCTAGATTTTGAAAAGTGATTTATGTTTGGGAAGTTATTAGCTTTTACGGATTTCGAGGCAAAAAAGTGGGTAGGAAAGAGGAAAGTAGGAAAGAGAAAGAAAGAAAGAAAAAGTAGGAAAGAGAAAAGAGGAAAAAGTAGGAAAGAAAAAATCTGGGTTTCAAAACCTAGGTTTCAAACTGAGGTTTTGTAACCAAAATAGCTTTTGGGTAAAAAAAATTTGTTTGGACAAAACCTCGATTTTGAGGTAAAACCTAGGTTTTGAAACTAAATCTAGGTTTTAGATTGGGTTGTCAAACAAGGCCTTAGAAGAACCTTCAATATAAATTCAACAAATGAATTTTGAACATACACCTACACACTCCAATATAAAGATGAGCTCCCCGTTTGAGAAGATTTCTTCCTATAACTTATTTGAGAATCAATTGAAAGTGACATAAATTACATTTTGATATACAAGTCATACCTCAAATACCTTTGTTTTCTACGTTGAACTCACACATATAAGTAGAAGCACTTGAATTCTAACTCTAATTTCAAAGAAATTTATTCCTATAACTAGTGAGAAGATTTCTTCCTATAACTTATAGAGTATATATCTTTAAAAAAATCAAAGAAATTGAAAACTGAACCATTTTTTACTTATAAGATATCAAAATATCTCTCATTTTATGTAGAATATAATGATATAATGAAACATAAAAAATACATTTGGAAAAGACCCCAAAATTGGGGCGCGTTGGGGTAGCTGACACCTCAAATCTTAATTTTAAGAGTCTAAAATCTATCTAATTAATGCAAATGGAAACATTTTTTTACATATCATTGTATATATATGAATTCAAAGACCTCACTATGATACTTTTAACAATGTTGCTTGATCCTATGTCGTATTTGTGGGCACACCAAAAAACACGATGTCCTCCTACATTCTAAAACGACACATTTTCTATTGTATTTCTCTTTTTGTTTCTTTCAAAATTGCAATAAGCCATCCTAGTCCGCAAGAAAAGTAACAAGGTTGAAACCAAACCCACCATGGAAATACAACCCCACCATATGAAAGTTTCCTTGTAACACTTCCTTCCGGTGCACATAGACAGGCCAAGCAACTGGCTTATACGCATCGAAGACTCAGAGTCATAAACCAAAGCAGCAATAAGGGTGAAGAGACATGAACCTATAGGTATGTTGGTGATGAGGATGTTGTGGTTCACAGGAGCACTGTTTGGACCAAACAACTCAGATGTTATGGACACTGCTTCAGAGAAGATGAAGCCTGAACTTAAGCCTAACATGCCAGTGCTTATTCTCAAACATACTTGAGTTTCAGATGCTGCAAGCAAAACGAATGCAATTGGTGTTGGAACTACGGCTATAGTGTACCATCCTGTCCTTGCAAAGTGAATGTCCCAACTGCATTATTGCATGTACACGAACACTAAATTAGTTTGAGAGAGAGAGTGTGTGTGTGTGTGTGAGTTAATCCATACTCTTCTTTTAATTCGTCTTATGTCTCTCACTTTCACTGATTTAGATTCTATGAATTTAAACTTTAAAGCAAAATTTGGCTATATATCAACTTTGAATGTCATTTATCACATGATATTGGAGATTTGGAAGTATATAAGTAAGAAGATTGATGTGAAGTTTCAATTTGGTCATGAAAAATGGTCAGTTTTTTCTTTTAACCCTTAGAAATTAACTAGAATAACACGTTGTCTTTCTATCACATTTCTCCTTAAAAATAAAAGCCAAATTTAACTATTTAAACACTCAAAACTAAGTTATTTTCCACTATTAAGTGATCAATAACTAAAGTCTTAAGATTTTTGTGCAAGCAAAAGAGGCCTATTTTGTGTTCATTTGGAAAGGTTATTGGCTTCAAATTAGGAGACAATATTATTTGATTATTATGTTAGCATGAATTTCCTGGTTGAAGGAGAATGAAACCACAAAATATAAGGGAATAAAAGAACATTTTAATGGAGGATCCACTTGAAAGTTGACCTATATGCATTGCAAAGAAACAAAAAAAAAAGGTTTCAAGAGAAAGAATTAAAATAATGTTTGTAAGTCACTTACTTTCTCAAGAAGTCAGGGGCAGCAGCAAGAAGACGACCAAAGAAGCAACAAATGGAGTATAATGATACCACAGAACTAGTCTCCGAACTAAATCCCAATGACTCTGTGATTTGCCCCAAGTTGTTACTGTAGACAATCCCAATCGTAGCTCCACACAAATATGCTACATAGTACAACCAAAAATCCCACCTTTTCAATAATAACCTCACTGTATGTTCTTCACAAATCACTCTAATCTTGTCTCTCTCCATCATCTGCTTCACAAAACCACAAGTCTTCTCCCTCATCATCAAACTCCCATAATTTCCTGTGCTTTCCTCTTCTTCGTCATCATTATCATCACCACCAACTAGCCCTTTATCTAGATCGTCATCATCGTTATCATCATTAACATCATCACGTTCAGTCATATAGAAGCTCGAGTTTCGCGGACAACAACACCATGAAATGAATTTATCTCTGGCATACAATACAATCCTACGCATGAACAACGGAACTACTAACAGAAAAACAGCACCTACAAGGATAATACGTGCCCAAGTTGAGCTAGTGGAAATATCATCAAGGACAAGGAGATATAGGCCTGTGATGAGGGAAATGATATAGAGGCCAATGAAGATAGGGAAGTCACGGCGATGAATGGATTTGGATGCCGGAAGAGGATGTGTCGGTTGCCCGAGAATCGTGATGGGAATGAGGGCGATGCATGAGATCAGTGCTGGAACAAGTGCGTTGAGCAAGAGATAGAGAGAGTAATCACTTGAATTTATTGAGTTGACTAGGCAAGTGTATAAAGCCCCAGTTACACCATTAAAGCTGATGCTTAGAGAGAGTGCAAGAGGAATACTTGATGTGAAATTTTTTATACATAAGACGTAACACACTGTGTTGAACCAGCAGATACTGCACCCAGCTACCAAACATGAAAGAAATACCTGCATCGTATATATTCATCGAAATTTTACTAGGTTGTTAAAATTAAGGATGAGTATTTATACAAGACACAAGCTAAGTATGAAATTATATTTGTATGACAAACATGCACGCACATCTCACACTTGCCCAATGAATGAACTATTAAGTTTCAACAAAAATCTAATTCAAACATATGCCGGCTATTTGATTTTTACCTTACTTAAGTTTGGAAAAGTCTGAGGAAATATAAGTCACTTTTTTCGCTGTTAATCCAAACGCACCCTAAGTTGAGTGGGGAAAAACCGATTTCTCCTTAAACAACGTAAGCTAACAATACTAGAATGTAACCAAGCAAAAAATAAATATTATATAAATAAAACTAGGAAAAGGTGGGTGGCTGATTGCTTCTTGTTTTCCAGAAAAAGAAATGTTTTAATGCATTCTATACTTGGAAGGCAAACGACAAACAAACAAACAAAAGTTAATTTCTTTTTTTGCAAGGATAATCTTAATGGTTAGGTATTATGGCTACCAACTTCCCACCAATGTCATAAAAAGTAATGAAATATCCGGATCATCCATATTAATTATAAATTTATTTAAGTTATTTGACAGGTAAATCCCTAAGTGCAATCAAATGTAAATATTTCAATCTCATAATATTGGTAAATATCACTAGCAAAGACTACACGATTTTAGAGATGTGGCTACAAAATTATGATAAGTAGAAGAAAAATAAAAACAAAGACTAGTGTGTTCAAATTCCAACTTTTATATTAAGGATTGGAGGAGGTAGTTCAAATTCCGACTTACTAATTACCACACATTTGCTCAACCAATGTCATGAATCAAGTTAATTTCTTTCGTCCAAAGTCTTCGGTTCAGTTGGTTGAAAATGAAAATTAAAGTATGAAAAGGATAACTTCTTGGTGGTACCAATTAAAATCTAAAAATTTAAATTGCAGACAAACATAAAGTTTTATATTTTATTATTTGAAAAGAAACAAAGCAAATAACCGAGAGGGACATGTGGGGCGATGAGTAATTAAGTTTTCATTTTATTCTATTAGTAGAACTGAGAGACAAAATTATACATAATTTTATGAAATATTAATAAGATCGTACATAAATAAATTTATGAATTCAAGTAACAATGTAATAGAAGAAAGTAATCGTAATTCTCACAAAATACTTTCATCAAAGATAAATGTCTTTAAGGTTTAGATAATTTTTCTCATGAAAATTGAGTGTTTAGATTAGTTTTTTACACAATATGTGAAATGGATTTTGTTTCAACTTGCGTGACAGATAAACACTATCGCAAAACAAAAATTCTGTATTCTTAATTAATTCTCTTAAATTCTACGTTATATGAAGATACTTCTCTTAAATTAGTTGCCTTTAGCCATCTGGTATCCGACGTAATTTTCTGGACTTTATTGTCATATGTTCAAGCAACAGATTAAAATAATTTGGCATTTTGTCAGCATGTTCTACCAACCTATACACTGCTTTGCCTGCGGGTTGTGGCACGTGAACCCGCAACCCATAGACCAACCCGTATTATCATCCCTAGATGGTGCCTATTTCTTTGTGAATACCAAGTATCCCCACCCAAATGTTGAGTCTAATCTCCTTGGTACTGCAAAGGCCTAGTAGGGCAACCCTCCCAAGCACGCCAGCTCCATTCCCATCCTCCATTCCTCCAACAGGATCGAACCTTGGAGAGATGGTCAGGGACACAGAGCCTCATCCATGTGTCAACATGCGTTTGTACATGTGGCCTAGTTTGAGAACACAATTTGTTGGCGGTTTCTCATTTTTATTGGTACATAACCCATTTCTCATATTTGAGGATATGTGAGTAATTTCCACTCTCCATATGCTTGTCTTTTTACATGCGGGTAAAAGCTCAGTAGATTTTTTTTTATTTAAAAAACAATTTTAAAATAATTTTTTGCTCATACTAAAAAAACAAAAATTGTGGGCCACAGCCCCCCAAAAGTCATAATTGTGTGGTGCTTAATTCCATCTTTAGGACCATTTAAAGTTGCGGTCAGAATTGTTGTTGGGTGGCTTCAAGAGGCTCACGCATTTCCTAAACGGATTTTCCATAAAAAATGAAACGACCATAAATACGAGACTTAGTCAAAAAGTACTACCTCCTATGCCTATTATTACACCCCATGGATAATTAAATTACACGCAACATACAAAATTAAGTAAAATTGGTTAAAGGTAATAAATAAGTAAATAATATAACTTATTTTTTTTTAAAAAAAAACCCATCTTTATGAAAATGGTGGTGAAAATTGAGAATGAGTGAAGCAAGATGTGAAATCGTGAATAGATAAAAAAATATGAGAAATATTATATAATTAATTTAAGGGTCAAAATGGAAAAAATATCAAATATCACATGTTTCCAAAGTACTATTTTAAATCCTTATTTGAGAGTTACTAGATTTTTTTGGGAGATTAACAAAATTAAATAAATTACTTAAAAAATATTTATTTATATGTATAGTTAGATTATATATTTGTTTATAAGTCAAGTAAATTAATTTCAAGAAAAATAATAAATATAAATACTTTAAAATATTTAACTTCCTTAATTTTTTTAAAAAAATTAAATTGCTCTTATATTAAGATCAAATGTACTAAATCTTATAAAAATGACCAAATCAATTTAAAAAACTAAAGTTTATAGCAAAGACTCGTACGAGTATAAAATACATTTTAAAATAAATGACATTATTTTCCCATAAATAGATGAAATTATTTTTTAAGCATGAGTAAACTTATATTTTTTTTATATGTAAATAAACTTAATGATTTTACTACCTCTTTCTTGGCAAAAAAAAAACTACCTCTTTCATTGATTTCGGTGAGGTGGTTAGAATTTCCTAGAATAAAAGAGTAAATACGTGTTCCTTTAATTTTATATAATATTTTAGTTTTATTTTATTTTATATATGATTTTGGTTAATTTTCAAGTTTTTTAACTTACTAGTCTCAAAAATTTATTTCTTGTCGTCAATAATTTTTATTTTTTAAATACTAAACTTAATATGTCAACATTTGAGGATGCTTTGCCAACATATAAGATTTAATGTTGGCAATTTTTTTTATTATTACAATAACAATACTAGGGTTATGATAATAGAAAGATATTTTATCAAACTAATGGGCTCAAAATGAATTATGATGGGAAGTTCAATCACAAGTATTTTTGTCAAAATATAAAAACTTTTTTAGTTGAAAAAAAAAACTCTTATTCCCTTTTATTGGGAGCACCTACTACCCACTTCCTTAACTAACAGTCAATTTAATGTATTCATATATAATAATGAGTGAGGCAAGATTCATGAATGGAACATTGTACTATCCGATGAATTGTAAAGGACACGAAGAACTGAGCGATGTTATCTAAAGCTAAAACCAGACATTAAGAAATAAAATTGAATTTAAACACGAAAATTAGAACTGAATAAAGAAAACAAAACACAAAAATGCACATTATTGTGTCCTCAAATTTTATACAAATTTTTAGTTTTGCCTCTTGATTTTATAAAACATCTTTCAATCCTCTAACCATAACAACATTAGTCTCAAATGATAATTTTTTGTATGAATCATTATTATTTCAAAAAAAATTAAACTTAATATATATTGTTTAACCAACATTTGAAATGTTAATTTCATTATTTTTACTAAGTGCAGCTAATGTTATTAGGGTTAAAGGACCGAGAAAATATTTCACAAAATTAAATTATCAAAATGAAACTCTATTTAAAGTCAAAGAATAAAGGTGGATGAATTCTCTCTAAATTAAAAATAAAACAAACAATAATCATGAACTAAGCATAGAATTGAGCATTCATTTCTAAGAAATAAGGAAGACAAGAGATGAGTTGTGGTTGGAAGTTACTGACCAGAACATAAGGCAAAGAGAAGATTTTCTGAATGACGAGCCATTGAAGGCCATAACCAACAGCACCAAGAAACGCAGAGGTTAACAAGACGAACCAGAGAGGAAGATACAGCAAACACAAACCAGAGCACCATCCAAAAAGCTTTCCCATGTCTGAAGCCACAGCAAGATAATTGAGCTGAAGCTGAGTTATGCCGAGCACCGATTTCAGATCCGACGAGTACGACGAGAAGTCGAAGTTCGTCCCGGTGAATGCTTGAACCCATATCGAGGCCACCAGTAGGATCCACTTCCTTGATTCTTCACTACCCATCATACTACAGATTTTTTTGGTCTTAATCTGATTCTACAACTTCGCCTTCTTCGCCGTCTGCGTCGTCGTGTTCAATTCATATGTTTTTGCAGATTTTGAAGCTCTATGAGATGATGTAGTTGAGAATTGGTTATGGTTTGGAGGAGGTAAGAGAAGAGAAGAGGAAGAAGAAAGTGGAAGACCTTTTTATAGAGAATGTTAATTTTTTCAAAATGTCTTTGTTTTTTTATTATTTTTTTCCAATGAAAAGTTTGTTGTTTTATTTGGTGGCGTCTATCTCCAACCATATTAATCAAGTTAGGGTGATTTATATCCACCAGCATTCTCTCTTTTTTTTTTTTACTCTTGTTACGTTGCTCTCCTTTTCTTATCTTCATCATTACTTCATATTAAGGAAAAATTGTTAAGAAATCTGTCATCACAAAGTTTAATTTATTTTTGAAGTATTAAATTATTCAAGTCATTGAACAGGTGCAACTCACCTTCGATTATGCATAACATATATTGAGCTATGCGTAAATGTTTTAGGTTTTGAATATAGTTAAGAAAGAGTTACATCAACTGAAAATATGTTGTATTTATGTTTTTAAACAAATTTAAGGCACCTATGAGTGATAAATTTTGCAACGAAGATATTTTTTTAACAAATTTTCTTACATGATTAAGATTAAAAAAAAAGCGTTAGTAGCCCCTCTCTAGATTATGTTATTAATAATTTCAACCCACAAAATACAAATAAGTTTGTTTAAAAAAGGGTAAAATATTCTGAGCACCCTTCTGTTTTATCTTAATTAGTAATAATTATGATAAACCAACAAGTGGAGTATTAATTAATTACATTTTCTAAAATTGTTCCTATTTTAAGTTGGTATAATGCTTTTTTATTTTTCAATGAAATTTTGTTTTTAAATATGAGTAAATAATAATTTTTTTAATAAATTTAATGGTATAACTACCTTAGGTCATTGGTTTTAGTGAGGTGGCTAGTGTTGCCTTATAATAAAGATAGAAGAGGATACATGTTTGTTCCTTTAATTTTATATAAGATTTTAGTTTGAATCCTTAATTTTATATGATAAGTTTTAATTTTTCTAACCCTCGTTAATCATTCGATAATAACTAAGATAGCGTTTGTTAGAGGTACCTTATAATAAAGATATATAGAAGAGAGTACAAATCAATATTTTGTGTGTGGATTAACAATTAATTATCATTATTTAAAAAATTAAAGATGTTTTGTCATTATTTAAAATTTTAATGTTTACATTTTTTATTAATACAATCAAGAACAATAATATTATGATTATGAGACTAAAAAGATATTTTATAAAATTAATGGGCTCAAAATAAATGAAATATGGTGGGAAGTTCAATCACATGTATTGTTGTCTAAATATAAAAAAAAAATTATTTGAAGAATAAAATATCAAGCTCTTATTCCCTTTGATTGAGACTAGAGAGCACCAACTCCCGTTGAGGGAAAAAAAACAGAGAGAGAGAGAGCATTAACTACCAAGTTAGGTAAAATTCATTAACTAACGGTCAGTTTACTCTACTCATATATAATAATTCACGTTCCAAGTTGGTAAAGTTCATTAATTTCTGGTCGAAAAAATTAATGATTAAAATCACTGAGATTGTTTAAGTTTTTTTAAAAAATGGAATCATGGGAATTTAGTCTGAATATTCTATAAATTAAATAAAAATATATTTTATTTTTCTATTAGTTCTTATGAATTAAAATAAGTATACCATGTGAAAATTTATACTCCCTCGGTCCTTTTTATAAGCAACTATCTCAATTACCCAAAATGAACTAGTGATTAAAATTAGTTAAAATTAATGAATGCGTAAGATATATTAATTTTTTTTTTTCAAATATACCCTTATTATGAAGATGGTGAGTGATAGAGAGAATGTCTGTGAAGGAAATGAGAGACATGCAATATAAATTAGGAATAAAAATGAAAATAGTGCATTAAATTTTTTGACAACAAAATTGTTACATAACCATATACACCGAGAGAATATTACTTAAAAATAGGATGAGAGAGAGTACAATCTACACCCTAATTCAATGGGTAACAAAATTATTCAATAAATACGTTTCAATTAAATTTCCATACATTTCAATAAAAATGGACAAACTTCTAGGTAGAATTTTAGTTAATGGAATTAACTACGTGATGGGAAAATAATTTAATTTGAAAAAGACAAATAATTTAAATCTCAACAATATATATATATATATATAAAGGTTTGTACTTTTAGAATTTTAGTACAAGGACAAGGCTACTATCATTTTTTATTTTGAAAAATTTAGAAATAAATGCCTAAATATATACAAATTAATTTAAAAGATATGGGAAAAATTATAATTATTTTACATGATTTATAATAATTTTTCAAAAACATTAATTGCATTTTTCATTATGCTATATGAGAAATGAATCATACAGTCCATGACTTATAAATCTTTTGACTTTGTTATATATATATATATGAACATATTGATTAATTATCTTACCTTTTAACACTTGTGATTTTAATTTTAAATAATTTTATTGTAATTTGTTACAAAGCTTTAACAGTACATTATGTTTGTGCATAACAATTTGATAATATTTTCATCATTAAAAAAAATTAGTGTTTTATATTTGAGTGTCTTAACATGATGAAGATATGCTTTGGTTGTTTAGAATAGCTTCTAGAAACCACTTTATTGTTTGACAATAAAAGAAACCGCTCTTATGACTTACAAGGTAAAACTAGTCACATTTATGGGCTTATTAGAGTGATGTCTAGGAATGAAAAGTAGGTTAGACTCTAGTTGGATGGGAAAATTGATGTTTAGCATAGCTTCTTCGGGGCAACTGACTTTTTGCCTCTTTAAAAACCACTTTAAATTTGAAGTGATTTATTGAATTTTGGTTTTTCTTTATATTTTATAATTTCTAAAATTAACTTTCAATATATTAACCCAATAAGTTTATGCCAAGCTATTTTTTTTTAATAAAAGCTTATCCAAACATAATAATAGTAATGTATGATATGCAATCAACAACCCTACCGGCTTATATCTCTTATGAGATTGATAAGAGATGTATAAGCTTTATGTGGGGCAGGACAAGTTCCTCAAAGATGGAAAAATAAGGCATTTATAATGAAGCTTGGATGGAGGTTGGTCAAGTGTAGAGAGATGCTTTATGGGTGAAGTTTACGAGGGAAAAATACAAATGTGATGATGATGTACTACCAAAGGTTGCTAGTTCGAAGTGGGTCTTAAATATTGGAAAGGGCTTAGTCGAGCTTGGAAAATTGCCTCCAAAGAGATTGAGTGGAAGCTAGTGGATGAAAATAGGATCTAACTCTTGGCATGATTGTTGACTACCACACCATTATAAGTTCACAACTATGCTTTTGGCAATATTCCCGACGACATCCTATAAATATCAGAGTCCGGAGGCTAGGAGGGGAACAAGCTTGAACCATATCTCCCTACCACAGCCCTACACACCATCGAACATATGATGTACCCATGTATTGACAAGGAAATGACGAACCTTTCCAAATGGAAAGGTTCAAGTAATGGTGAGTTTTCCTTTAAATCTTCGCATAAGCTGCTGTGTTACATGTTGAGGTTCCTAACTGAGGTGCATAGGTGTATGGAGGAAACTTTGGAAGCTACACATTCTTCAACAAGAGTTTCTTTTAGCTATACGTTAAAGGCCATTTACTCACAAACTGGGCAAGGGCTACATGAGGGATGCAATTAATGTCGAGAGTCAGCTTTCTAGAGCTTTGAAAGAGGATATTCTTCATGCTCTTTGAGACTACAATGTCGCAATGTCTTGCTGGAAGAAAGTTGTACCGACATAGCTTCGAGATAGGTTCTTTTAACATGATGAGCCTACTCCATGGATTGATTGGAACATCGAGCAGTTGGTGTTGTTAACAGAGATATAATGGTGTTGCGGTTTGCTGTCATGTGCAGATAGATGTGGACTAAAAGGAACGAGGGAGTGTTTCAAGGTAAGGCAGTTGGATCCTATTAACTTCTCAGCCAAGTATCTGCTATAGTGAAATGGTCAGAGTTACATTCAAGCAGTAATGATGGACATGACTTGGATGTTTTTGGGTGGTAGTCAAATGAGTTGTATTAAGTTCACTGTGGATGGATCATGTACAAAAGATGGATCAAAGTCGGAATGTGGAGGCATTGCTTGGGATCATGAGGAAGGATTTTGAATGGCTTTTTGTTTAATATTGGAAGAAGAAGTAGCTTTCTTGCAAAAGTTTGGGCCATACTGTTGGGATTGAAGAGGGCGTGGGACATGAACTGGACGAAGTTGGTGATTGAGTCCAATTGCAGAGAACTTATGGAAGAAAGTTTTGTAGGATGGAGTGTATTCATTGAAAAAATGGATCAGTTATAATAATTTCAATTTATCAGCCTTTATGTAATAATATATGACTTTGCCTAACCTAAATTGATTATTCACCACTAATGCTATCAATCAATACAAGTATAATATCTACATTCTAAATATAAAAGCTAAGATTGGAGGTTTAGCTTTTTAAATATAAAATCTGTTTTGTCTCCCAACTTTATAATTTTTTTTTTCAAAAGCAATGATTGCACATTAGGGGTTGTCATCTAAGAGTAATAAGATGAAAGATGATATTTTTGGGAGGAAAACAAGTCATATTTGTTATAAACAACTAATATAATTAATTTCCTTAAACTAGTTTAGAATCTCTAGAATCATCTATCATTACTTTGGGAGTCATCAATTAATCAAGTAAAAGGGGCAAAAAAAGTTTCCAACCCGAGACTTAATCCAAAACACATTATTTTAATGTCTATAACTACAAATAAAGCTGGTGCCTCAAAAAATGCAAATAAGATGAATTATGTTTCTAAAATCTAACATCTACAGAGCTGGACAAATCAAAATTGTGCCTAGTAGTTTGCTTCTTCCTAATGTAGAATGTTAAGTAGAGTGAATCTCAATTGATCAGTAATTCCTCCACAAGTACAAGTGGGTACAGGATATTGATATACGTGGATTAAGGATTTAATCAACTAAAACCGGAGAGGAATTTGTCTTCAAATCTTTAGTTATAAAAAGTCCCATAAAAGTTGATCAAACTTTTACAATTCAACCGATCAGTTAAAACCCTAGAAGAACTTGTTTCTAGATCTTTAACCATAAAAGTTTTCACAAGAGTTAATCATTTTCTTATGACCCAAACCATATTATATCTCGAATACAAACCACAAGCTAAACTTGTTGAGGAAAAACTTCTCATTCATTTTGTAATAATTGAATACAACTTACTCCTTAAATAGGAAACTTCCTAGCTTTAATATAACTAGAGATATTAAAAAGTGATAAATCCCTATTTTATAAAAATTAATTGTACCTCATATTGACCATTGGATGCCTTATTTGGACTTAAATGTATTAATTAGAGATTAATTTTGTTAAAGAGTGATTATATATATGAATTAATTGCTAAATTTGAGATTTTTTTCATCACTCCTTAAAGCCCCAAAATGTGGAGTAATTTTTTTTTATTCATAAAGGCAAGCTAAACTTGAAAGAGAAGTTACAAGATAAGTTGAGGGTTATTCCCTGCTACAAAGGTTTTGTCAAGAAAGATATATTCCTTACAGCTTAAAGGAACATCTGGTAGAACACAAAAGGTCGAACTCCCTGCATGACCTTCTCGTGCTATAACAGCCGCACACCTCAAAATTTCTCTATTACTCTAATGCAACTCTACGTTCCAGTTACCATATAGTAGATGGCGAGTAGCTTCAATCTCATGACGTAGGTGATGGTTATGCCCACTATCTCTTAGCAAGATATTGACCGCATATAAAGAATCAGAGAAAACATGTACGTCATTAAAATGAAGATTCTGGCAGAGTTCCAATCCTGTTTGGATTGCCAAAATCTCTGCCCCTATGACCATGACGCTTCCAAGTTTCCTCTGAAAACCTATAATCCAGTCCCCTTGGTCATTCCTGAGAGTCCTCCACATGCAACTTGATCCGGCGCTTGAACTGAGGCATCGACATCCATTCTAACTAATCCACTAGGTGGTGGTCTCCAATAAGTGTCCCCACTTCTGCTCCCCATGAAAATCTGGTCCTTGAATCTTCCAATCGATGCATCCTCCATTATATGGAACATGCACTAGTGGAATATCTCCTTTACTGAGAATGTATTACCTCTAAGCAACTGAGAACACCGTGTCTTCCAAATTATCCAACAGCCAATAGCAAAAACCTTTTGCCATGGCCATCGACAAAATCTCGCCTTTCCTGATTGTTGAGCAGTATTCCATGACATCCATCCTTGTAAATCACAAGAAAAGAAAGCAATATACATGTTAGGGTTCAAAAATTCGCTCCACACTTCTTTCACTCTCTTGCAGTCTCCCAAGGTATGAATAATGCTCTCCTCACATCTGCACCGAAAAGGGCACTCTCCTATCATTGTCAAACCTCTCCTAGCTCTCAATGAGTTGGTGAGCAATCTCTCATGGGTTGCTTGCCACAGGAAAAATTTGATTTTCTCATGAATCGGCCAACGCCAAATTTTCTTCCAAATTGGATTGGCCATTTCAACTGTCGGCTTAGTTAAGAACGCGTAAGCAGATTTAACAGAAAAGGCTCCATCAAGAGACCCCCTCCAGTAGAACTCATCTTCCCTATTGTTGGAAGGAGGATTGGTTCGCAGGATACATGTGAGGATATGAGACGGAAGGAAACGCGCCCACTTATCGACATCCCACCCTCCACTAGGGGATATGAAGTCAGCCACTCTATCCTCCGGATTAATGTATTCCAGATTTTTATTAACCATCTCTATAAGGGGTTTCTCCAGAGGGGTCCACAAGTCCCACCAAGCCTTGGTAGACAGTATTTACTTTCCTACCCACCCCTGATATGAAAAGGTCCCATACTTCAGTAATGGCCTTCCATGTTAGGGAATTTGTCTTCTTTCGATTTACCGTTGGAATCGGGCTCTGGCCACAATCATATTTCGCTCTAAGGCACCTGACACCTTTAACCGGGTAATGATAAAGGCTATAATCGAGCTTAGGTGTCTTTCATGCGGAGGAATGTGAGTGATCAAGATGGGATTTGTCCCTCACACTTGTTGAGAGATATTACTGGGCCCCTCAATGAGTGAGTCTGAGAAATGTATGGCCATACTGTAACAAATAGGAGTTTTCGTTTCTTTGATCAGACCGCTCACTGATCGAGAAAGTAATGGTCGGGAATAGGAGGATCACATCATCCATGCCTCATCCTTGACTGAGATATCGTGTGACAAAAGGGACGTGATGTGATTACATGAAAG
>JANTPZ010066757.1:0-10047 GCA_025593235.1 Vachellia pachyceras | reverse complement strand
GGCACCTGTGCCAGGTTATTTTCTTTGGAGCAATTATATTCCTCTTGAGCATTTAATCTTAATCCTACTTTCTTTTTTTACTTCCTGCAGTATGTTGCCCTTCAAACAGCTGTACAGGCTGATGAGGTTGAGATATGCTTGGTAAAAGAGCAGCAAGCCAACATTATCAGAGGGGCAGGCTCGGTAGATGCATGCAAAGATAATTTGCTAGTGTTGAGAGAACAGGAAACTCTGGCCGAGCTTAAACCTGATCATTTTAGCTGTGGCCATCTGGTAAACCTTATGGACGTGATTACATATGGTATATACATTAAGAATATCTAGTTAACTTTTTATTAACCTCGGCTCTCTTACTTGTACTTCCCAGCTTATGGCATATAGGAGGAGGCTGTAGAACTCAACTGCAGCTAGCTTGAGGTGAATGACGTGCGATCATCACTTTAAACCAATTCTTTGTTAATTAATGCATGATTATACTAATGCTGAAGCGGTAATTAGTCTCAGGCAGTTTTATCGTTCGTCTTTTTTGTTGTTCCTTTAATATTTCGCCCGTGCTGTAGGAGGGCTGAATTAGTTTGTACAGTGCACAGAAAACGAGAATCTCAAATGTACCTACATTTGACACACTTTATGTTTCTTAACATCCGCATGAAAGCTTGGGTGTGTCTATTGTGTGGTTGTTGTCAGCCTTTGGTGTGTTTTTCAATTACCATTATACTGTACAGAATAATCTTCTGCTTCTTATTTACTCCTTTTTTATCCCCAAAAAAAAAAATTCAACACCAAGGCGCGGATCGAACACATAGGTATTTTGGATTTGATGTCCGATAGTGGTACGAATTGCATAGTGCAAAAGCCAAGTTTGACAGCTACTGCCGACTCGGGACATTATATTGTCTCATGCCTTGTGATAAAGTTCCTACAGTTCACCCATCTTTATGACGTCCAAATTATGGTTGCGAACTCTGCAATTATTATTACTACTACTTTAAGTGAGAGAATATTTTAATGTGCAATAACATGCAATTCCACTTTATTGTTTCTTCGAGACTAGCCTTGATAACTTACACATTTCAGGCCAAAAGAAAACTACACTTACTTTTGGGGTTGAATGTTCGTACTGTTTCATCCATATATCTACATAGCTTTTATTGTTCTGGGTGATTTGTTCATTCATCTACCTATTGGTGTTAAATAAATCACTTGGTTGAAGGTTCTTTTTTTTTTTGTACAATTTCGAGGTCGGCTGACCTGATTCAAGGGAGGCGACGAAAAAGAAAAATTGAATTATGAAGTTCCTGTCCTTTTTTCTAATAAAAAAAATTCTGAAGTTTCCAACCAGAGAGTACTAATGCGATGAGATCGAAAGGTTCATTATTGTAATCCATTCTACCCCCCGCGACTGTAATAAATGAACGTAATATCGCTCAGCTAATAGAAGTGAGAATCATAACTACAAGAGGTTAATCGATGAGATGACTTTTCAAGCATCTCACATTCTGTGTCTTAAAACTTGCAGACAACTCTGCGGTTTACTGGCTGAGAAACGTATAACCTGTGAAAGCCTTCACTTATATGTGTGATTCATGTGAGAGCTATTAATCTAATATCACGCACTCCCACTAGATCCTTCACTTAGTTACCACCCACACCGCTCCCATTCAATCCCTTCACGTTCCAATGAATTCCTCTACAACCTCTCTACTAAAGAAAAACTCACAACCCCACTTTCAAATCATAATGCACCTGTCCTCCTCCTCCTCCTTTTTTTTTTTTCTTCTTCTTCTGGTTCAAAAACCTAATACAGTTCTCAGGACATGCCCTTCTTCTTCTTCAAGAACCCTCTAGGCTCCAAGATGAAGAAAGGTATCAGAACTTTCTGCAACACTGATGGCTCAACCTCCACTCTGAACCAACACAGTAACATCAGCACTATTAATGAAGAAAATCCAAGGCAAAGCTCGACGACCCTGGAGGACCTGATACTACAGTTAGAGCTAGAGGAAGAGATTGCTAGGAAGTCTAAACTCAGTAATCACTACAACGATGGAATCATGAGGGGAAGAATGTCATGTGTTAACAACTCCGACATCTTAAGATCTGCTAGAAGCGCCTTGAATCAGTATCCAAGATTCTCACTTGACGGT
The DNA here is from genome assembly GCA_025593235.1 of Vachellia pachyceras. Classification (NCBI taxonomy): domain Eukaryota; kingdom Viridiplantae; phylum Streptophyta; class Magnoliopsida; order Fabales; family Fabaceae; genus Vachellia; species Vachellia pachyceras. The sequence continues at coordinate 7,900 of JANTPZ010066757.1, read as the reverse complement.
AGGGATGCCATGTACCGATCCAGGTTTGGTATCCAAGAAGGAAGGAACTCGGTTTGCTGCGACAGAAGCTTAGGAAGAAGGTTTCTGCTTGAAGAGGAGGAGGAGGAGGAAGAAGACGAAGAGAAGTATGGGTTATTAAGGAGGAATGATAATAATAATAGTTTTATGAAGAGTCTGTCTATGCCTGCAACTGTAGCAGGAGAGAGTGTGGTGTGGTGTGGTGTGGTGTGAGCCAGGGGTTGTGGCTAAGCTTATGGGTTTGGAAGCTATGCCTGTGCCAGTGAGTGGTAGTAGTAGCAGAAGATGTGCAGAGAACAGCAGGAAAGAGAAGGTGAGCGGTGGGATCAATATGAGAAGGCAGAATCTGAGGAGGAGATTTGAGAGACATGACTTGGAGAGAAGACTGGCCATGGAAATGCAGGGTTATTATGGTGGTGGAGGTGGTAATACGGCCAGGAGGAACATGAATAACGGATACTGCTCTAGAAATGAGTATTGTTTCATGAAACCAGTTTTTCACTAGAATCTTTCACACTATTTTCTGATGATCTATATAATAACTCATGCAAGTTATGTGCCGAGTTCGAGGGTTTTCGTTAACATGGGTATTATATATTTTTATTTGATTATGAATTTTACATTGGTATTAAGAATGGAAAGGAGAAACTCTTTCCAATTTCTCTTTTATAAGTTATTCTTTGCTAGGCTTATATATTCTTTTATTGGAGATATCTTTAGATATTAAATATGAGTTGGTATGATTCAAATTTAGTTCACATTCATGTCTTATTCACTGATCATTATTAACACCATGATTATTAAGATGGTGAAAATATCAAGTGATAGGAAAGGAGTGAACGATCTTCTTTTGACATATAGAAATATTGAGCGTCATGAAGATTTCCGGATAATCTGCAGTAGCAAAACGCTGATGATAACGAGAAATAGAATAAAATCGACACTCGGGAAACGACACGGACCAGAATCGAATCAAAGTAGGCAGGACACGTCAAACAGGTACACGTGGCAGATATTCAGGGGTCAAAGGACAGCATCTGTATGAGACCCGAAGTCAAGCTAGCGATGCTTGCTCCGAGAGTCATCGCTGCAAAGCCTGCCATGTCATAAAACCAATTGATCGCCTACGTCTTAAAAAAAAAAAAAGGAACAATCACATAAATTTTCAGACAACCGAGTTGATCGCCTACGTCTTAAAAATTCAGGTGGGTGCTCCCTGCCAACCCTCACCGTTCAGATTTATTTTTTTTTACACTTTTATTCGCTGAAAAAAAATCATTTTAATATGGAATGGTGTTTTAAGAAAATATTTAAAAAATCATCTGTTAAAAATGTCAGTGCAGTTTAAAATATAATTAGATAATGCAGATTTTACCACAGTGATGAGCACAAAAAAATTTTAAATAACTGAAATTGTATTTAATCGGTACAAATCTTAAGCACAAGCACACAACGGTGCGATGATCATAAAAAATGGTCCGAAATTTGGGTACCTCATAATGAATCTATCATAGTTATTCTTTCGTAAACACAAGCTGCAGTTCATAATTTTTCCAATTGTTCCATTAAATTCTACGTACCAGTCATAATCAGTGGGAGAATTCGGCAGAGGCTTGTCAAACATCTCAGCACCAATGCTCTTGGTCGCTGAGTTGCTCCCTGGATTGAACACACTCCTCCACACGTTCTCCCCTTTCCTCCCCGTCGACGTCGGCGTCCTTGGCGATGCCTGCGACGTCGTCCGGGATGCCGGCATCATGCTTCCCTCTCTTTCACCACCATCTGAACACACAATATATGACACACATATATCAATCACTACTTATATAAACCATGTCTCGTACCACAAGTATACGTGTACGTAGGCACGTACCTTTGGTGTTGAGCTTTCCAAGTCTGCGCTCAGGTTGAGAACCAGCCACGGCGTCGCCCCACAACTTCTTCAGCATCCTCAAATGTCTCTCGCGTACGTACGTACGTACGTACTTTGTCTCTCTCAAACTAAACGCTGATAATTAATTTTATTATGTTGTCTAGTGATTGTCTCTAAAGCCGCTCTGTGCGCGCGTGATTGTATATATATAATAGAGAGGAGAGAAAAGGAGATGGATTATATATGGTGGTTCCAGCTTCCAAGTGGAACGTTGTGCTTGTCTGTTGCAGAGAGGAAAGCATGGAGAGTGCGACAAGCCCGAGTGGATAAGGGTGAATCATGAAGAAGGCTCGAGAGTGAGACACAAACAAGTCTTTGACGTTTGTGCTATCCTTCAGAGTGATAAGATCCGTCCCCTATTTACCAGCACTTTGACACGTGGACCCTCTCCCCTTCCTTCGCGCCCAAAGCTCTCAACAACGCTGAAATCTTTCAAGAATACCCCCGACACCTGGCAAGTTAACGCAACTTGAACCAAGATGTGTGTGTGAGAAAATGGTAAAAAATTGTTTGAAATGACGCCGATCATGTTCCAAGAAGGCCATTAGATCACCGATAAATACGGTAGATCAAGCAGTACAAAATCCTCTTGAAAAGGTAAAGAATATCCGAAGCGCATTTTTAAAGATATTATAAAAAAAGATATTTTAGTTAATAATTTATCCATGAACCTAATCTATGTTGGAGTATATTACCATTGTATAATTCATATAGCCGATTCCAGCTACTGTGAGGCTTTGTAGATGTGGTATATGAAAATTTGACTGTTATTGTTAGTCAATGGGTTATCGCCCTCTCTTACAAAGTAGGAAATTCAAGTAGTTACAAACATTTAAAAATCTGTCTACAATATTGAGCATGTGTTATTAATTAAATTTATGGGTTGCAGAATATATGGATACACAGTCAGTGTTGGGATCGCTTATATTTTAAAACAATAAATGTTTATACATATAAATTAAAATGGAGAAAATAAATTTAATTGAAATGCACTTTGTTTTTTCTCCCAATGAAAACCTCCACTCTTTAGGGCATTAAGCACATGGAAGGAAAAAAATCATTTTGATTGCGCAAAAAAATAGAAAATGTGAAATATATCATATTTCCTGTAATTATTCATAATCATCATTAACAACAACAATTCTTATTATTATTTAAGGTTAAATGATATTTTCTAATGACACAGAAATGGGTTCATTATATTAACTCCGCCTTCGTAATATCCACCTATAGGCTCATCCTTAATGTATGGTCCAAACAAAAGGTAGGTACGATGGACCCTCAAGAGGGGGAGGTGTGTTTAGACACACACACACGGCACATTAAACAGTAAATAGATTACTATTACGTTATTGGTCATGAAACTAGTGTCTGAACCAATATAACAGAGATCAACGCATAGCTAGAGCCTACCAAGAGGCTAGCTTAACGTATCCCCCCAGAAGTTCTGGTTGCCAGGAAATCTTTTCCAGAAGAGCAAAGTTGTCATCCGAATTACCTTTTGGCAAATATGGCAACTCATGTTAGCTGGGATGACACTAAACCACAGACAACTGGCTACCAATAGTATATAGACTGCAAATATATGTAGGATTAGTGCTTCTCATCCGTTAACTATGCACTTGAGTTTGTGGGTAAACGGAATGAACCATTAACAGAAACATGATAAAAATGAAAAACAACTCCTAGTTAGCAAAACATAATCCAACTGACACAAAAAGGTACTCTCAACTCGAACAGGCACAATTAGGCATAAAAAGTTTCGGCACAAAGACACGAGCTACCTCAGATATTGCTGATTTACTGGACTCCCTCTCTTTTGTTGGCCTCCTTACCAAAAAAGCAAGACAAACCAAGAATTCGAATTTGCTAGAACTGGACCAAATTCGAACTTCGCTGCCAATCCAAATGATCACACCTGCTGATCTACTGGTTTCCAATGGTCAACTTCAACCACAAGCACTAGCATTTCGATCACACCGGTCTTTCATTAAAAATCCTCCCAGATCATATGCTCATTACCAGCAACTCAATGCAGTAGTAAGGGATCAAGTGTGCAAACAGATCACACATATAACGAACTTCGTAATGCAACAATGCAAGCAAGCAATATGAAAAGAAAAACATCCCCATGATTAAAATGCCATGTATACCAGGCATAAAATATAATCATGCAAGGTTTATTTTTTTAATTTTGTTCTTCCTCCCATACTACTTAGACCCAAAAGCTTAAAGGCCAAGCTAAAGGTGATTGGATAGAGTAAAAGAGATCAATAATGCTCCTCTCATCTTAGCCTAATCATGCTTGAACTGAACTAGTAGTATCGAATATCAGATAATTCTACAAAGGGGTGAAAAAAGGTTCAAGGCCATTAAATTCCTTCCAAGTTTACGTTGTTCACAGGGAGTGAAGTACTTGATACGGTAGTAATAATACAGAGATTTCCAAACCATCCTATTGTCTACCAAGGGATTTTCTGATTCTGACTATTGACTGTTGTGCTATTACCCATGTCATAAGCTCTTTCATATTTATGCATTTGATTAATGTTGTGACACCGCACAAGGGGGAGCACCATATGTCATTGCGAAATTCACAAGGTATAAAACTGCATACACCACATGACTATATATTAGCAAAGGTTGATTCCCTTTAGTTGTTCTATGATCTATCATTCTTTTTTCCTCCTCTAGTTTTTTAATGATTATTTCTGTTTTTTCCACCTGACATGACTTCATCTACGCCAAATTTAATGTATTATCTTAATTGCACACCAAATTAAATGCAAACAAGGAAAATGTATTATCTTAATAAATTTCTTTTTAATAAAAGCCCTTTCTCGACCCAATAATAAAATTAACTGGTTAAAATATCATACTCTGTCCAAAGCATGCAATCACTGGAAAAGGAACAAGCAAGCAAGAAAGCACAGATAAATATGAAGCTAAATTTTGAAAGAGAATTTGAAACATTCCTTATCAATCTCGAATATTCAACACTCAACCAAATTTGTTCATAAATCTGGATCTCACAAACTGATCCAAAACTGTACAGCAGAGGTGTTTGGTGGTAGAATTTCAAGACTTGCGGTATTTATTGACATACCCCTGCAAATTAGAGATATTTCTGTCAAAGGGAGGCCAAATGACGTTGTAGTATCAGTGCTATCTATAAAGACAAGAAACGACACTTACATCAACGAGCTTTGCAATTTTCCACCGAGATGAAGAAACATAGCGGTTAACTGCATCTAAGGTGGTTGGAATCTGGTGTGGTTGTACGGTGCTAATAACTTTGTCAACTGATTTCTTAACGATTGTATTATGTACATCCTTGCTGAGATGACCCTCTTGCCAAGATGGTTTTAACAACTCTCTCACTAAATCTACAAGAGCCTCACGAAAAACTTTTAGAGCCTTTGAATCATTTCGCATATTGCTATCCATCTGAAAATCAACATTAATTTCATTGTATTTTGTAGCCTTATTTATTCTTCTCTTTTTTGGTCCCGATCCTTCATCTTGATATGTTGCATCATTCTCTATTTGTTCAACTTCAGTTTTTGTATTATCCTCAACAGCAACGGTATTTTCTCCAATGCTTGCTTTACCATTATGGGAGTTTAGATGGGTTCTGGCCGTTGTCTCCATTTCATGTGCACAGCCATCGTTGTCCAAAGGTACACAATTCTTGTTTGCCTCGTTCTCATAACATCTGTTGTGAGAAGATACAGAACTACCGTTGTCATTAATATCTGCCCCTTTGTCCCCAACTACAGCACAATCACCAAATGCCCGCACCTGAGATGAAGCCTGGACAGGAGGCCCATTAACAAAAAAGGAAGCTTTCAGGGATCCATCTCCTATATTGGTTATCTCAACACAAGGATGAAATGGGTCATACATATCTCCAGAAGATGATATACTGGCTGAAGTAATAAAAAATGATGGTCGAAAAGGTACAGATGGCTCCCAATCATAAGAAGATATTTTTCTTTTATATCCAGAGGCACGTGGCCGAACTCCAGATGAACCACTCAGAGGCAACTCCTCCCATTCCGAATCCAAGAAAGTGGATCTAGGGGCATGATATTCTTTGCCACTTTTCAACAGCTTTTGAGCATCCAAAGTACTTGCACCAACAGATAAATTTGAAGCCATCATGGAATAACTTGATGGAGCAGAAACTTGGGAAGCATACTTGTTTTCAACGGGAGCCAATCCCTCCACACAGGATGGATAAGATAGATTCCTGCTGAAATAGTTGTTTGATGCATTAAATATAGATCTATTTTCAGGAATCAAGCCATCCCTTGATGCAGAGCTGTCTCTACCAATTGATAAGACATGGTTCGTAGAAGATAAATCCTCTTTTGAAAGTACTGGAAACTTCTGTCTATCTTGGGATGGATGCCGAGTGGGGCTTGCTTCTTGTTCACCCTGGTTGGTCTCTTTTAAAGAAAGTTCAGAAGAATGTAAAGAAGAGCTCACCAATGAAGCACCCAATGGAACTAGAGCATCAGACGTTCCTGATGTCTCAGCCTTATCTCTCAGACCTGTTACAGTAGAGAAATTTTATTAGAAATATCTTTGCAGAGAAGATTTTTGGACAACACAAAGTTATGTGATATACCTTCCTCCAATTGCCTTTCTCTCTTCCAATTTGTAGAAGCTAAGTCTACTTCAGCTTGCTGGCCAGTATTTACATGATCTTTTATATGAAGAAACCTACACGAACTACCCCTGATACACCATCCTTTAGCAAAAAAGCTGCATATAATTGCTGGCCGTTTGTTTGCATCTTTCATTTCAGCACTGGGAGAAAGACTCAGAGTCCTCATATCAGGGGAAGTGAATCTGGAAAATCTACAAGTTAAAAACTAGGAGTAATGTAATTTACGAGCATTCAAAAAGTTGAACAAGTTTCTTCCATATAAGAGCCATTATGCCATGTATATTACACCTTGGTGATATGTTAAGTAAAAGCAAAAGAGCATAGTGAGCTATAATGACCAGACCTTGATGTCATTTGCTTCATTCCATCCTCTAAATGCATGTCCAATTGCTTTATTTTGTTTATAGAATTCTGAATGCCAACACAAGCATCCTCAACAGAGCAGCCTCTCTGCTGGATGTCAATAGCCACATCTTTTTCAGAATCACTGGATAACCTGACTGTCCCAGACTCTTTAGCACCACATAAGGAAGCTTTGCTATCACAACTTGGTTCATTGTATGCTTCCAAGGTTTTACACTGTAGAGGGGATCCTTTACTTTCATTAGCAACGTCTAACCCTTGATGTTTATTATCTTCAGCAGCACCCACATTATTTCTTGAATTTAGACTGCTTTGAGACACATGTTCCCGCTGAAAATCTTCCTTTTCCATTGTAAGAACATTATATGAGTTATTGTTTTCGGCAGACACTGTATCGGGGTTTACTGCCACAGAAGAACCTAGCTTCAAGTTCCTCTTGTGCCCCTCAGACTCCATATGTTGGTTCAAATCTACAACCACATAAAAAAAACTATATCAAAAAACAAAATGAAAGAATCTGATTCTTTAAATTACCCGGTACAGCCAATAAAATTATGTCCAACAGGGCAAAATATGAAAGACTTGACTATAGCATATCGCTACACAAGTAGTTGTTAAACAAGTGAATTTCAAACAAAGGAAGGGGAAAATGGCGAACTATACCATTGATTGTGTAAACTGATGCACTGTAAACTTCATATCTATTGAATTACCCGAGAGGGATATATATACATCAAGGAGGAGCCTTATTATTAATGGCTCATTATTATAATTAAATACACAAAATCATAATTCTAATTCCTGATTGTAACAGATATCTTTCCTAATATATATCTCAATCATATCTCAACACTCCCCCTCAAGTTGGAGCATAAATATTAATCAAGCCCAACTTGTTCCAAAGATAGTCA
>JANTPZ010066717.1:1447-21040 GCA_025593235.1 Vachellia pachyceras | reverse complement strand
ATCTATCAATTTTCTTCAAACTAATTTATTTATCTTATAAATTGATGTATAATCTAATGATAGATATAAGTGTTTCATAACATGTGTCATAATTAAATTATTTATTTAGCGTTTTCAATTTATTCAAACAATCAATTGATTCTTATATCAAGAACAAAATAGGTAGTGTTATCTAACCCATTGTATTGGATTTAATTGTACCTTTTAAGGGAATTGTCACAATCCAACTTGATTTGAATCGATGAGGCTACACTCAAGACAAAATTCTTTAGGTCAAACAAATTATTTTCTCTAATTCTAATATAAATGATACTTTAATACCCCTCTTTTAAGATAAACTGTACCAAAAAAAAAAAGTATTGCAGAGACCTGAATACCAACCTGCTATCGGAGTTTTTTTTTTCCTAGCACATGCAATAACTTACTAAATACAATCATGTTTAAAACTCTATTAAATATTGAATATGTGCATATTTCATGTATTTTAAATCCGTAAATAGGGTGTTTTCCCATGTAACCCACCAATTTATAACCACATGAACAGTTTTGGCCCAAATTTTTTATGGATCCATTCAGGAAAATTTTGGACAAAAAACGGAAACGGATCTTGATGGAAGGAGAACGGGGTTCTTCGTAGTCAGCTCATCGTATGAACTGTGCAGTCTGCAATACCAGTGAAAAATATCATTCGAACAAAATTTCTTGACTGTTTTCGTTTCTGGTTTCTGTGATTATGCTTGTTCGATCTCGCACTTTGCTGTAATCCCCAGATAATTACTTTCAAATCCAGCTGAATCATTGTGAGGTCTCTCTTGTTTTAGTATCATCCTATTCTAGCTGTCAATGCAATGGTGGTCTGCAAATGTCGAAAGGTTCGCCTGTTTCTCTCACGCCGTGATTTTTTTTCTTGATGATTTTACTTTGAATTCGGTTTGGATGATCTTATGGTTGATATATTAAACGATAGGTAGATCGGCTTGGTACTGTTATTTCAGATCATGGGTGATCTATGAGCTTAAGCATTATTTTTTATTTTCATGAAAATGTTTGTTTGAAATGGAAGCATGAGCTGATTATTGGATATGAACTTAGACGTAATCAGTTAGAGCACATCGTTATTGTGAATTTGGTTTACAGCTTTGGGGAATACACTCATCTTCTATCCTGGTTATATTGTTAGGCCTTTTGGCCAAAGCTGGTTTTGTGTTTTTACATACACCGGTCAATTGAATTTGCATACGAAGTATTAACTTATGGGTTGAGTTTTCTTCGGTGTACAGGCTACTAAGTTGTATTGCTTCGTGCACCTAGTTCCAGTATGTGGAGAATGTATCTGCTTCCCTGAGCACCAAATCTGCGTGGTAAGTTTGTATAATTGAAATTGTTTTTTGTTTATTGCTAACATGGCCCGATCGGATTCTCTTCCTCGTAATTATCTTCCCCTTTCGATTTGGCTGAACTTTGTTCACCGCATATATATTATCAAGGTTTTGTTCTTGTATTGTGGACTTAGACTTCAATGATTCTTTTCTTAATGTTTTCTTGGAGACTAATTCAAGAAGGAAGAGGGACTATTAAGGTTATGGAGGCACAATAAAGATGTACTGAGCTTGAACTTTCTCTGTGTCCTCATTGTTAGGTCCGGAATTACTCTGAATGGGTTGTAGATAGCGAGTACGATTGGCCCACTAAATGCTGCCAATGTCAAGCTATTCTAGAAGAGGGGATAGAATCTCAAACAACTCGACTGGGTTGCTTGCGTATGTCATTTCACTCTTACACACACACACACGTTTTATGGAAATCCTCTTGAACAGAGACTGAATTATGTAATATGGATTTAAATTTTATATAGATGTTATACACACAAGTTGTTTGCTTTCACACATCAAGAGCTTTCCTCCGCATACAGCCCCAGCAGGATTTGTATGTCCTTCATGTTCCACTGCGGTAAGATGTAGCTTAAAATGATTTATGTTTCAGGAATGCGAGTAATTTTTGGGTGGTAGTAGTGTAATAGTGTATATACTCCTAACTAAAAGCTAGCTTGTTGATTTTAGTTCCTACTTCTGTTCATACTTATATGGCTTTGGCTAGTGGTTCGAACATAAAACATGTATATATAGGGAAAAGGAGGGAATGCTAATGATAACTAGATCAAATAGTTCTTCTCCTTCTTCCTTTCCCCCCCTTTTCCTTTCCCCCCTTTCTTCTCATGATAAACCAAATCAAATAGTTCTATCTATACTATGAAGTGTCGAGTCACACAGTTCTATCAATCGAAAGAAAGTGCATTAATTAAATAAAAGTGTAGTGTGTTTGAACAATTATCACTTTGTTAGCTACAAATTACAAATGACTTGTTACATTCGCTTGTACTGTAATTTGCTTTTGCATATATTTCCAGCTTTTAGAGATCTCTTCTTGCACCTTTTGGCTGTTTCCTGGTTCCCCATTACAAATGAAATTTTATTTGTTTCATGCAGCTGTGGCCTCCCAACAGTGTCAAAGATTCTGGATCTCATCTTCATTTAAAGTTGAAGGAAGCTATTTTGCAGGTATATGAATTAAATGCTGATACCGTTTGGAGGATTCAGTTTCTGATTTTTTAATGGGGAGGAATAATACTAGGGTAGCTTTCTCGATGATCAAATATTAACCTTGTTGCACAAGCAGGGGGTGCTTTTTGATTTTATTATATTTATAGATACAATAGGAGTTGGGAATTTAAAAGAAGGGGTCGAAGATTAGAAAATGTCTAGCCAGAAATCCCCAAAAAGGTGATACATTGGGTTAGGGGTGGATGGATGGGATTAAACATTTGATCTATGCAGTACTGATATGGAACACCGACATTATTTTTCAATAGTAATGAAACCACTCACTAGAAATTATGCTGTTCCATTCTTTTTTTTTTTTTTTTGGAAACTAGGATATTACTAGTTTTACCTCCATGCTCTTCTCATTGGATCAGCAATCCCTCTCCTTAGGTAGATGCCATCTAGGATGGTCATTCAAAGTCCATAGTCATTTGTGTTGTAGTCATTCAAAGTCATGCAATTGGGCGTGCTCAGTATTTGTGTTGTAGTCTGATCCATGATTTCAAAAATATATGCCTATTTTTTCTTCCAAAACTGGCCTATGATTTAGTGATACAATTTTGACGTAGTTGTTTTTTCTTTCTGTGATAAGGTAGCGGGTCTTTCTGTTTGCGTCCAAATTTCTTTATCTGTCTCTCTTTTTTCTCATTGTACAATCATTGAATATATTTTGTCTGCCTTTTGTGCAGACTGGTATGGAAAAGAGTGTTTTTGGAAATCATCCAGTTTCATTGCCAGTCACACAATCTCGCATTCCTCCTCCAGCATTTGCTTCAGATCCATTGATTAATAAGGAAAATAATGAAATATCAGACTCAGTTGAAGGATATTCGTCTCCACCTGGAACAAGACCTAAACTCTCAGTGACAGATATTGTGGAAATAGACAGTCCTAATTCAGCTGGAAATTTCATAAAAACATCGAGTCCTGCTCCTGTAAGAGAATTTTACTCAGAAATTGCATCTAAAACAAAATGTTTGAGTGCACCTATCTTGCTTTCGTTTACCTGTCCTTTTGACGGTTAGATCTAAATTTTTACATGTTTTGTACTGTTGTGAATCATTTGCTGTTTCAAACATGCATCTTTTATTCCTTACAATTCCCCCCCTCATTTTTGCAAATAATGCAGCCTGGTGCTACCACTAGGAAAAGTCCTCTCCATGCTGAGCGGCCAAATTCTGAAATTTCATATTATGCTGATGATGAAGATGGGGATCATAAAAAGTATACAAGAAGAGGTGATATATTCTTTACAAAATTTCATTTTAAGAATGTCCAAATTGCATTCTGTTTCTAGCCTTCCTTTAATTTGTTTAGGAACTAAACCTCCTGATTAATTCAAGCTCTCATATTTTTAAATGTAGGTTCCTTCCGCCATAAGTTTCTTAGAGCTTTGCTTCCCTTTTGGTCAAATTCATTGCCTACTCTACCTGTTACTGCACCACCAAAGAAAGATGTATCAAATGGAAATGAAGCCTCAGAAGGCCGTACACGGCATAAAAAATCATCAAGGGTGGACCCAAGAAAAATCCTTCTTATGATTGCTATTATGTAAATCTCTTATCATCCCTTACATTTTCCTTCCTACCAAATTGTGTCTTGGGGAAACTAAAACGATGAAAAAACAAAGGGCCTGAGACTTCTGCGAATTAAGATTTACTTCAGGATCACTTATAATTAATTCAAAATAATTGTACTAGTGAAGAAGTTATTGAATGAACGAGCTGCCATTCAGTCTCTGCAAGTCCTATGTATTCCAAGGTTGATGAGGATCAAAATAGCTTGAAGGCTGAATTCATGTCCAGAAATTCTCAGATCTACATTTCTCAACATGATTTCATGGACCATTTTATTCTTGCTCCTAGAAGACATCTGATAGCACAAGATGGTCATGCTCTAAATTCATTAGCTATAAGAAAAGTGAGACTTCAGTTTAACAACACTAGTAGGTTCTATTAATCAGGTGCCAGATCTCATATTGTCTCTATATTTCTTCGAAATTGAAATTGATAACTTATTTAGTAAATCTAGAGGATCCCAATTCAAAACTCAGATGCACAACTGTAGTGGGGCAATAGACTGCCGGTCTTGTAATGATGTTTATATGATTATTTGCAGGGCATGTATGGCAACTATGGGTATATTGTATTACAGACTAGTGCAACGAGGTCCTGGTGAAGAGCTTCCTAATGATGAGTAATGGTTTAAAGCCCAGAAATTCCAGGGATGTTAAGTTTCAGTAATGCTGGTTCCCGATGCTCTCGCTGGTTGTCTGTTTGGCTGCATTGTTCCGACCAGTTCCTGTTTGGGTAAAAATATGCAAGTACATGGAAGATAAGTTTTATTTGGATGCTGATGACAGTAATGTGTTACATAAAATTCCTTCACAGGCATTTTGTTCTTTGCCCTCGGTTCGCTTGGAGTGGAATTTGAAAATGGGGGTCAACATGTTTTTTCTTTTATTGCCTGACCCCCCCCCCCCAAAAAAAAAGAATTAATTCCTTCGACAGAATTGTCGGTAATTTGTTCATGCAAATCAAAATGCATGAAAGTTTCTATGATCTAAGCCCCAAGGCCATTTTTGATAAGATTTGTCTCGTACTATTTATAAATTATGGGTAATATACGAGACCTATATGTAGGTATAAGGAAAAAAAATAAAACGTTTAAAAAAAAGGCATGCAGTGGCGGAGCCACATATAAGGGAAGGGGTGATTGCTTACTTTTATTTAGAATATATTTTAAAAACAATAAAAAAAAGTCAGTGATAAGGAGAAATAAGTTGTGTTAGTTAACAATAATGAGCATTTGAGTAATGTTCAAAGAAGTTTACGCCGGACTAGGCATAATTAATATATGTTTACCTTGTAATAATAGTAGTGTATGCTTTCCGTGTACATTATTACATACAGATGAAGACACTCATGCATGTACATATACCTTTAAAGAATGGCCACTTTGATTATTGATGTTGTGATGAACTTCTTCAATAGTTATCGTCTTAAAATGGAAGAGATATGGAGCCAGCTCAGCGTTTGCAGGTTAAAACACAAGTTTAACAGTGTTTTTTTGTAAAATAAGATAATTTTTTTCACATATTTACCTCGATTTGTGTAAAAGTATTTTTCCATCACGTTCGCTGATGGGTTCATATAACAAAAGAAGCTTATCAGATTCAAACCCAATATCCAAATTCAATCATTGAACCCTGTTTGACATGTGGGTTTTAATAAGTTGAAATTATCAATTAGTATGTATTGTTTAATTGATTGTGCTGACAGATCTAAAGTCAATCCTGATTAAAATGAGCATTTTGGTGTTAATGATAAAGTCAAATCCCACGGTACCACTAGTTAATGAAGTTGTCAAGTCCTTATTATAGATTTTAATTAGCATAAGGTTTTCATAAGTGCAATTGATGTGCAGAGAAAATGTGAAAAACAAGAGATAAGAAATTGAGAACATAGGCTATCCTGGTTGATGTGATAGAAGAAAGATGAAATTGCTATAAGGTCCTAAGGTAGAGATTAAATTGCCCAAAAGTTCAATAATAACTTATTAGCATGTAATGACATTTTTAAGTATAAAAAATGATAGTAATGGGTGTTGGGTCTAATGGAAGGGGTTAGTTCCACATAACGTGATTCACCAATATTTGAATTTCTATTGATAAAAGTGCTTACATTTAGTATCTGGCTGTCCGTCAAACATGATTTTCTTCATGTGAATAATATATGTGCTATAACAAAAAAATATAAAAAAATAAAAATAAATTTATACTTCTTACTTATCATTGAAACTTTTTGATAATTAATTAAGACTGTTATTTTTTCTGATAATAAGATTAACAATTAAAGCCAATGACTTTATAAATGAAAGCTTTTCAGTATTTGAAAAGTCATGAGTTCGACTTACTTACAATCTTAAATCTTCAATGGTTGTCTCTCTAAATAAAAAAAATTAAGAATAAAATAAATACATGCCAACTATGAAACGAAGGACAAAATGGGAATAATATCTTCGTTTGATAAAAGTAAATCATCAATATGGATTCGATTAGGTGTAAAATCTTAAATATATGGCTCAGCAAATATGATAGCATATAGAAGCACCATAAATAAAGACCCTGCAAACAAAAATGTTTTCAATTGGAGAAGGTTTGGTTACAGAAGTGGGGTTTATAAACAATGGACAGCAAGTCTTTGTTTGGGTTTAACAGGAAATTCCAGTCTCATCGCTTTCTTTAATTTCTGTCTCTGCTATTTATTTCATTATGAGATTACGACCTAATTAACATATAATGTGTGTGTGTGTGTGTGTGACTCTATGTCAATGGCAAAAATAAATTTAAGGAAAATATATATTGAAAACCAAACACCAGCTCTTTCTTGATATTCTTTTTGTTTTTGCCAACACTTTCTTGGTATTCTACAAATATATATACATATATATATAGATATCTTTTGTAGTCGTGTGTGCATGCTGTGTGGCCTAAAATAAAATAAGCAAGAAGTTAAATACGTATATTTCTATTCACCCTTGTAAACCCCAGAAAATAAATGGGCATGATAATAGGTAATTTTTTTTTCCTGGTCTTAAACAATGCTTACAAAATTTATGAAAAATTTATTAAAAAATTGTTAACAATAAACAATTAGGGATCGCATGCGAGAGTGACAAAATCAGATTTATAATTAATGAGTTTCTTAAACATATGCATGTAATGCAAGGCATTTAAAAACCACCGATATTTGATTCCGTCTTCAAAAGCTGTTCTTTGATTGTTGTCATATAGAAAATGGCAATTCCACTCCAAAAAAAAAAAGGACTTTACATTATGCAGAGAAGAGTGAGAATAAATGAAAGGTTGAGAATCTTGCAAAGCCTTATCCCTAATGGAACAAAGGTGCTTTTAAGAGGAAATATGCCTTACATTATGTGAAACATTTGTGTGTGTGTCCATAATAATTATAATAGACTTGTTTGGTTAGTCCGTTTGGGGAACCAAAATCCATTTCTACGCTTACCGAGATAAAATCTAAGTTGAATTTAGACCGGTATTAAACAACTGGGAAATATGCAGGTGGATATAAGCACTATGCTTGAGGAAGCTGTCCAATATATGAAATTTTTACAGCTAAAAATTAAGGCAATTAACAATCTTACAAGTCACCTTAATAATCTGAAACCTTGTTTGCAGAAAGATGATTGCCAGTTCAATCCTTTATTAATTCCCTCTCATATTTTGATATCAAATTAACAGATTCTTAGGTCGATCTGTGGATCTACGCTCCAATTGCTCTCAAAGGATTAAATATCGGATTAGACTTCGATAGCACTCCAACCAAACAACTATAACGAAAGGCCACGAGATCAAGATGCATCTTTTTCTTCTCTTTTTCCAAAGATATGATTTTGTGATGCCTTTGTTGCATACATCTGTAATTTTTAATTAAATAATTAGGATGGGTTATATGCATAGAAATCTGGGGAATAAGTCATATTATTTGTAGTTCATGAATAGTGATGCTTGTTAAAATTTTTAAATTACATACACACTAGACATCATTTGAATTATTCAAGTATAATATAGAAGCCATCTTTATGTTTACTGTCCCCATTAGGAAAGGGGTTTCGAAACAGAGTCATGAAGATTTGAAATGAGCTCAAGCTTATTTTTCCTGGAGGCTCATATTCATATACATACATAAATACATATAAAACATGTATCCGTTACAACATAGTCAATCAGGCTTCACTAGCAAAATAACAAATAAACTAATAAAGAATAAATAATGTACTCAAAATGTCGCCGTAACATTTTGTGCATTCCTCTGTATATTCTTCTATAAACAATTTTCAGAAATTAAAATTTAGGAGAAACTCCTAATTATGGATTTGTTAATAGATGATGTAGAAAAAATGCATGTAGAATTGCAATCCAAAATCCAACATGAATGAATTGAGCAGGTGGCACAAAATGTACACAGGAGCTAATAAAAGTTGATCTAACTGGTAAGAAGTCAATTCATAAACTACAAGA
This sequence comes from Vachellia pachyceras, assembly GCA_025593235.1. Classification (NCBI taxonomy): domain Eukaryota; kingdom Viridiplantae; phylum Streptophyta; class Magnoliopsida; order Fabales; family Fabaceae; genus Vachellia; species Vachellia pachyceras. The sequence continues at coordinate 12,397 of JANTPZ010066717.1, read as the reverse complement.
TTATGAGTTTAAATCTCACAACTGATCTAGAGACTTTATCAATGGACAACTTATAAACACATTATAAGTAATCTCTACTCAATTCATCCAAACTTTTTTTTTTATATTAAGAAAGGGGAAAATACACTCATACAAGCTTGTAGATAGAACTACTAAGCACGCATTTGTATCCATCATGCATTGGTCGTTGACACTTGCAGGTTTTTTTTTTTTTTTGCTACAGACACTTGAGAATTAATTTTTAATTGTTTTTCAAACGTCCATCCTCTTACTAGAACTAATTATATTTAAAACATTGTCAACTACTAAATGTACATGCCTCTCAATTGAGAATTTCAACCTTAAAAAAATTAAGATAAAAAACTAAAAGGAATGGTCATTATAACAGTATAACTTGTCTGGCGCGAATATTTCTGTCCGAGACAATGTTTTTCCTTCTAATTTCACTTCAAAGAACAGCTTCAATTCACTTTCACAAAAATTCCTCGTGCAAATAGGAAGTAAGGTCCAACCAAATTTTCAACCGTTGAAAATCCACATCATGAAGATAAGGTGTTTCAGTAGTTTTATCTATTTATGGCACATGCATAATGTTTGAATCAAATTCTTCTGTAACATCAGAATTAGACAGCGCTCATTGTAATATGCATCTTCAAATTACCACTAATCGAGGAGTCAATCCACAATCAATATACATCATCTGGACATCAACCTTAAAACCTGTACTAAAATCCTACATCTCTAAATGAAAAACGAAAAGAAATCTCAGCAGGACAACCTCTTTCCCATTAGTAATCCTTTATTGAGCATATGATACAGTCAACAAATTCAATCCTGAGAGAGCAGAAGAAAAGGCATTCATGTAATGCTGCGTGTTATGAGATGAGATCTCCAGAGAGAGAAAAGATCACTTCTTTCATTCTTCATTCATGCTCTTTCATCATTCACATGACTGTGAACTTCTCCTTGGCTGTCCAAGGGCATATACTGTGCCATTATAGCTCTGATTTCAGAATCCATGTAAGACTGCAAAATCCACCATTATACCATCAGATTTGCACTAAATCAAACATATGATTAAGTTATAAATATAGGAGATGCCACCTTCTACAGAAGGCAAAACAAATAAGAAAAGGTTAAATTACAGTTTGCTCTCCTCCCTTTGTTGGCTATAAAATCAGTGTTTTCGCATGATTAAAACTGTCTCGTTTAACATTTATGCAGTTTGTTCAATCACTTAACCAATTTCTGGTATTTCACACTAATTTTAATGTTCAAACTCTCAAATAATGATTAATTTCTTTGTTGAAATATAACCGTATAATTAACATCCAGTGAGACCAAATCTGCAAATTTCATACATTTTCCCCCAAGCTCCGGACTCCATAATTAGCAATAAATATATTATTCAGCAACATCACTAAACTAAGGAAATGCAAAAGCTCACCCTTATTCTATACTTGTAAATCAGATATGCCCCACCAGCAGCCATAGCCAAGCCAATTAAAATGACCCAAAAGGCAGCCCAACCAGATCTCCCCTGACTAGCTGTTTTACCTGCAGATTATACGGCAGGGAATGTGAAAAACAAAGCTTCAAATGAATGTGTAAATATGTTAAAGTTTGATTGACTCACTTATACAGGCATCATGATCCCTGATGTACAGAAGATCTCCACTACAAGTACAGTCATAGCTGCCCCAGGTATTCTTGCAGCTACATTCAGGGCACTGACAAGCTTTCTTCTCTTTGCATTCATCGATGTCTGCGAGGAAGGAAGAGAGTTCAACTTCAAGCATTCAACTTTGTAGTTATTTACCGATAACTCCCTAGGTCCTCAACTCACATTTCTCATTAATCAATAGGGGGGCAACCAGGCTTAAAATGCTAGTCCCAACCCAAAGAAGAGACTATCTACAATCACTTCACTTGTGGTACAAAAGGATATATTTGAAAAAGTTGCCAAGTATCAAATTATAGTTTATTGAAGCACAGTTAAGATAGGAGCCTGCATTGCATACTATCCAGGCAAAATGCTGCAGTATGATTCAATGAACTGACTTCCATTATCCTCATGTCAATTAATTGGGTTCAGCACGTTTCACATGGAATTCTAACTAAAGCAAAGCAAATTTAAAAGAGGGAAAACTATGAACAATGGAGAGAATAGGGAGTAACGAAATTTAAATCCAGGTGTTCAGCGTCAAGCATAAATGGGGAAAAATGAAAAAAAGTATAAAATTGCAGACACAAAACCCATTAGTGCTAGATCCTGTATCCATAGAAGACACTTGAGGATTATGATATCTCATTGCACTTCACGAATAATATTAAAACAAGATCCTACATGCTCTGAATACCTAAATTTATTGCAAGAATTTGATCTACAATATATATATATATATGTCAGCACCTCTCACCTTCACAATTTTTGACACCGTCACCCTTAAACCCTGAAGGACATTGGCATTTAGCTCCTCCATTATCCTGTTGCAAAGCAAAGATAGCTTATGTAATTATTCAGTTTCCATCATGGGTCCACAAAAATAAGAATTTGACCATAATGAATTTCATGAAGACAATAGAATCTAAGTAGATATTGGTCCAGATAATTAGAAGGTACTAACCACACAAGCAGAAAATGCATGTCCATTCCGAGCTTCATGCCAACAACCTCCATTGTTTATCTTGCATCTCCCGGGTCCACTAGCTGTAAACACAGAAGAAACTAGCTTAATAGATGTATGAATTATATTGTGAGTGACTGCCCAGAACATTAGAGTTTAATCCTATCTTTATCTCATCATTTATTTTCCTGACTTTCAGTTCCTATCTCTTACGAGTCTTGAATCAATATTTCAATTGTAATTTATTGTCACCATCTTTTCCTAGAATCTTGGGACTGGGCAGTTGACTTGTGCTGCCCCATACCGCATATTTCATTTTTTGTATATGGCTGATCTACAAAAATGAGAAAAATACCTGTCTGGGTTTTCTTGACAGACATTCTACATACCGCATAATGAATGTCAAAAGGAATGATATAAAGTACACACACATCATGAACTACTCTACTTCATGAAAAAAAGTGTGCGCGCGCGCATGTGAGAGAGAGATTTGCAAAACAAGAGGTTTCATGTTAATGCAGTAGACAATGATTGGTTCGATATGCTTTTCTTAAACCACATCCATCTGTATCAACCTTGAGTCATAATATTAGTTTCAGTACCTCCCCAAAAAAAGTTAAAGAGAATCTTAATTAGAAGCAACCCATCCATTCTTTTAGAAATTTGGCTGCACCATCTGATTGTGGGGGAAGTCTTTTGCAAGTACCAGTAGCTGATTGTCAGAAATCACACATAACATGTGCTTTTTCTGGTGAAAACATGTAACATGTGATTATTCTCATGTTTTTCTAGCCAAAATATGTAACATATTTTTCAGTTAACAAGCAATGATTCTGGGCATCTAGCGAGCAGATTCTAATTAAGAATCACCTTTTCTCCCCTTGGTTAATAGGCTGAAGTCAAATGCTATCTTTTGCTTTAATAGTTTCCTACTTTATGAGGCATTGTTATGTTTATAACAATGGTCGTAATTTTTTCCCTTTTAAGGGTGACTGGCTGAAACTTCGTGACCAACGTTCTCCCATACTGCATTCATTTGCTTCTTTCGAGAACACTTGTGAAATTTTGCTCATTCTCTAACAAACCAAAGATTATTGTGAACAATGTTTTAGTATGATATTTTAAATTTTAATTTTATTTCATCCTGTCCATCTTCTACTTTCCTGCTAACTTTTCATCTTCCACTTGCATAGATTTAGATTGAATCCCGGTGAAATAAATATATGTAACAACAGAAATGTAAAGTTTGCAGTAATTTAACCTTCACAAACAGTATAACCATCTCCTTTGAATTGCACACCATCAACCAAGGGGCATTCACACACTCGCCCACGGAATGTATCCTGTTAAAATAAATACAAACAGCAAATGTAAAAATCGATTCTAGAAATTTGAATTTTGGTAGGCATAAAGTAACTCTGTTATCACAGATATGGATAGTTAGATACCTTGCATGCAGTAATATTGGCTCCTTTATCTTGCCAACACCCACCATTGTTATCCAAGCACTCATTTGTTTCCAAATCTGCCAAGATTAGTATGCCACTCAGTATTAGAGTATAATAAGAAGTCCCCCATCCGAAAGTAATGAAAAAGATGAGGGATATATATAAGCCTGTGGTAAGTCCTAGCCAAGTATCTTAATTTATTTTGGTACAATAGACTAGCCCAAGTACAATTACATATAAAATTCAACACTTGGGAGAAATAGGTTCAGAACAAACAAGGGACAAAAATATCCCCAAATTGCTTCGTATGAAAAGAACGTAAACATTTACCATTACTCAAGCAGACAGCTGGTTCCGTAGTTTCCTCAAAACCAGAACAAATAGCCTTTAGAACTGCAACTTTCTCCAATTTTCCTGGGACCCAGAAAAAAGGTCAGAATTGAGAAACAAGACATTCCACCATCACACAGCATACAGGACATACCTCGATACTGTCGGTTATTAACCACAAGAGTTGGCAATATTGTCACATCACCTCGTGATCCCTTCCCAATCTACAAAAAGTGGTTCTCATTAAGCAGCTAAGAATTACAGAGCTGATAAATGTAACTAAATGAAACAACAATATAAGGAGAAATACTTGAGCATCTTGCTCTTCTTTCAAAACAGGATTGTCAGTATCAGCATCTGGATTCCCCATGCAATTTTCTATTTTTTGAATGTCAAGACCTGCATGCATTAATTAAAAATATTTAACCAGCTGTAGTAACAGCAACCCCCGAAAAAAATTTGTAATCAATGATGATCCACTTACCAAGTGATCTAATGACAGCATCAGCACATTCCTTATTGTATTTTTTCTCCTTCATGGGACATCTAATTTGAAAATCAGTCACATAGTCCCACCACACCCAAGGCTTTTTGGCTTCCTTTGCCACTTTGAAAACACATAGCTGCCTCAAATTTTCAATAACCACATCTTTCCCATCATAACCTGAGCTGAAGTCTTGCTCAGGATCAGGAGCACAATATCTTCCATGATTTATGCACTGGGATTTGCACTGTTTGCTTAATGTGAAGGCCTGTGGACAATACCAAGTGATGTAATGGGGTGTGAATTGTGAGTAACCACCTTTCTCTAATATCTGTGCTGCACCCTTGAAATCCTTCAAGAATTCCATCAGCATATCACATTTAACGCCACACTCATCGTTGCTGTTAGACCAAAGCTCATACTCTACACGATCATCTGGGTGGGGGACTGCCTCTCTCCAATCAAGATTTACATTGACCATATCCCCACCACTTATGGCATTCTTTAACTTTTCACCAAAACTTTTTTCAACTAGAGCAGATGGTATTGTTATATTCTCTATGTATTTTGCAGATGCTGCATCTTCTTCAGGCGTGTCCATTGTAATCAAGGGTTCCTCAAGGTCATCTGCAACAATAACTGCAGAAGCACCAGCTTTCTGGGCATTCCAGACCTTCAACGCAAAGAAGCAATCTGAAAGAACAAATAAAAAACATTAAGAACATGCCCAAGAGAACATATTAAGACTGGGTCACTCTCATATGTATAGCATGCTACCCCCATTCCTGATGAAATAAAGCATATTGCTTGAACCAATGAATACTTATCTAACAAATCAAGAAAAAGATATTAATGAATAGAAATTAATTAAGTTAATGCAAAATGCCCATAGGGGCAATGCATTAGACCTGCATATGCTTACTGTTTCGCAGAGAAAACATCACCAAGTTTGATCATCATATTGTGGTGAAGTCAACGTAACTTCTTAATGAAGTCTTAACTTTGAAAGGCTTATAATTGTAAGTGAATAAACTCTTCAAATGGTTATTATGATCATGGTTTCTGTAAAACCCGTATCAAATAAGGGCAAGCTAAAACCATTACATCATAAATAAACTTGAAGGTTTACAAGCTCAAATCTTCTTTAATTTAAATTAAGCGCACTTCAAATCACAAGTATCAGGAATTAATGATATGAATTCATCAAGCACTCAGATAATTAGTTGATTGGTCATTGCATAATATGTAAAAGTTTATTCCAGTTCCTTTGATCATCAATAAGCCTCCTGAACTCAGAGGATGTTGCATATGACCAAGTCTCAAACAAAGTAAGAACTATACGCGTCTTATTCCAAATAAGACAACAAGTCCTTAACCAACCAGGAGATCCAACTGCTATGCAGAACTAGAATGGAACTTGAAACAAATCCAATTACGAATTTCCATTGAAGCAGTGCAGAAGGAAGTCGTTGACAAGGTTCCTTTTTTTTGTTTTTTTGGGGGGGGGGGCAGGGGTTTCTCACAGGCGACAATGGTGAAACGTTAAAAGGTCCTAATTAGCGAGATCTAAGACGCATTTCTGTTAATCTGTAATCGTAACCATGAAGTGAAGTTTACTCCTGATTCCAAAAAATGCCAGCTTCAGTTGCATTTATAGAACCAAACCCCTCAAACTTAGTAATTATCAAATCAAACCTAAAGATATTTCTTCGATTATCTGATCGTTCAGAGTAAACTAAAATAGCAAATAACGGTTTCTTAAATTATTTTAAATTGGACAGAAATAAACATAGGATTCAATTATATGGGTACAGGAGTACAATTATTAGGGAACAAAAGTAATAAAAATAGAAAATTGTAGACGGACTTGAAAGAGATAGATATAAAGCGCACATATATTATGATATCAATACAAATTGACAAAAGAGGCATATTCTTCATGAACCTAAGCAATGCAATTAACTAAAACTAGCAAGTGCAACCAACTTCAGATTAGTAAAAAGCGAAATGATCGACGAAGTGAGAAGTAAAGGAATCTCACTGCTCGATTTTAGCAGTTAGTGAACTATAAAGCGCTAAAACATACGAACCCCGAACTTCAATATAAACAACAGATTAGTAAATTACAAGAATCTTACTTCCACGATCCAGTAAAAGGATGGTCGGAAGGGCTCCAGGCTTCGATTTAAAGGAATCCTCAAACTCTGTACACCCTTTCCGGTTCTCCTTCGGGTACACGACGTTCCCAGCCATAGTACCTCCATATTGAGGAATCCCAAAGTTTCCAATTGCACTATCATGTGTGCCTTTAATCTTCTCCGGCGACGTCACAGTCAAGCTGTTCTTCTCCACCACGAATTTCGCCACTGATATGGGAACGAAGGCAACCACCAGAAACCCTAGGAGTAGAGAAAGCGATGAACCTCGAAGCTTCATTTTTCTTTTGAGCCCTCAAATGACGACGAGAAAGAGATACGGGGGATTCCAGAATTTTCAGAGTTAAACTAGAAGATCAATTAAAAGAACCCCAGATGTTAACAGTATGGCTTTATTCTTAGCTTCAGTACAAATTTGTGGGAATTGTCTGGAATTCACGGAGATAAGGCTTCGTTTGGAAACTCGTTACGAAAACGGACACAGATTCCGAGATATTTTATGTGAGAGAAATTTTATCTCAATTTACGTGAGGATGGGTTTTAGAAGTCAGAACGGTGTTTCCAACAGGAAACTAAACGAAGCCAAAAATAAGTTGGGAACTTGCTTGTTATTGCTCAACGGTTGTGTGAGAAATAAGCCTGAGAATGGGATGGGAGACTTGTTAGAGATGGAAACGCAACTGATCTATGACTCTCACCAGTCCGCGGAGTAAATGGCGCTCTCTATGGCTCTATGCTTAACAACGAAGCATGGACTCTTCACACGAGCTCCTTTTTCTCCTTTTCCTTTTTCAACTTTCGTTGGTCAAAATACTGGCTTTATCTAATAATAATAATAATAATAATCATGTGTCCATCTCGAAAGACGGTAGAGAAGTGCTTTTACACACATCGAGATAAATATACGAATGAAATTATCTCATTTTACAAAAAAATACTATTAAACGGATTTTTAAACTCCTAAAAATGTCAAACGGGGCCAATATAGCTGTCTCATCTGGAATCTATTTTCAAGTTGTATTAAGTAATATGGCTCTTTCCTTTTGGCAAAAAAAAAAAATATGGCTCTTTCCTATTAGATCATCGGTAGAACTTGAGAATAATGGAGATGAAATGTTCTTGTTAAATATTAAGATAAAAACATAATAAATATATAAAACTTAAACTAAGAAGAAATTTCTGGTCTCTAGTTAAAAATAAAAACGAAGTTGATAGGATTTTAAAAAAAATTATGGTGAACAATTGTGAAAAACAGTTATGTTTCATTGAGATTTATTAACATATAACAGATATATGATAACATGTGTAATTGTATAATGTAGATGAGAAGTTATTAGTTAATGATGTAAGGAGAGTATGGTTGTTAGGTTTAATCACATATATTATGTTATTATGAAATGAGAAAAATATGAATATATTTAAATTTTATTCGATGGATAAAGAACTGAAATTGAAGATTTTTAAGTTAACATATTCATTTCAATTTATGTATTTCTTTAATCGAACTAATGGTATAACTGTAATTTTTTATCCAATTGATAGAGTAGTTGGCTGCTGAGTTGGTGGCTAAACATAGAATTTTGTTATATAAATTAGAATCAATTTATACTGATTAGGCGGTGAGAGCAGTTTAGCATTCATTTTCCGTTATGCCCTTATGCATCTTCATGCCTTAAATACAAGGCCTCTGTTTCTAATGAGAGTCGAATAAGTAAGGGACTGACTCACGATCTATAAATTTCTCAATTCAAATTTTATTATTGATTTTTTGTTAGTAGGTTCTCTGTAAACACTTCTATGACTTCTTTTGAATTTAGAGGCATGTTATAATTTTGGTGAACTCTTAAAATCTAACTCATAAATTTTTATGTACCAAAAATAGATATAAACTTTGTTTATAATGTAATTCATATTAAAAATACGGTATATCAACTTATCCATATTTAATATCACTCTTTAGTTTACCCCCACTTACAGTACCAAAAAACCATATTTTCCAATTTGTTTGCCAACAAAAATAATCACTAAACTAATTAAATTAAACATAGGGAAAATCCTAGAAAATGACCTTTAGAATTGTAAATGGATTGAATTTCTATAATATCAAATCAGAAAGCTGGACCAAACAGGGATTTCAAAATATTAATGAAAAGGACGTCCCATGAATACTAAGAAAAGAAGACTTGAGCTACAAGGGTCGTCATTGTCCATCCAAATGCTTTTCATTGTGATGAATAGTGTATCATCTTCAACATTTACCCTGATGAGTTGAGGATTAAAATGAATAGTATAACTATTCATTTGAATGATATTCTTTCAGATGAATAATATCTTATCTTTAACTCATCAAGATTTGAATGAAATTTTTTTATTCTGATGAGCAGTGTTACATTTTCAACACTTATCACGATGAATTGAAAATAAAATGAATTGTGTCACTATTCATCTGCATATTTTTTTTGTTCTGATGAATAGTGCTAGCCTCTTCCTTCCTTCCTCACATTTTAAAAAAATATTTTATGGATAATATCATCTTTTTACTAATATTTTAAAATCTCTATTTGGTCCAGCACCATGATTTAAGATTATATAAATTCAAAATTCTGTCTTGTCCTTTTACAATCTTAATCTTAGAGGTTCTTTTTTTTTTTTTGAGATCATCCCTTGAATATTTTAAAATTTAGTTTTTTGTTAAAAAAAATTAGTTTATTTGCTGACACAGGCTCGGTTTCAAGTTTTTTGTTGGGGTTTTTGGGACGCTGGGTGTTACGAGTATGAATTATGCAGGTCCTGCGTTTTAGCCTGAGTCCATTCGTTTGAAATTGCACCCTCCTTACATTCCCTTCTTCAAGCACACATGGTCTGATGTCCAATGAGGCCCAAAGTTTTTTTGGGCCTGCGTTAATTTGTTGAGTTATATCATGGCTTTGTTTGTAGACTGGTTGTTAAGTGGTTATTGGCCGGCCCATTAAAAGAACAGTTTGAATCTGGTCCAATTTCTGGCCCAATTAGGCATTGTTAATTTTTTGATGGAATACAAGAGTGCCTACAATTTTAAATATGTTGCCTTCAATTGAAACATACTTGTGCCTAATAAAAAAAGACAGCGTAAAATATACAGAAACTTACTAGTTTAAGCAAATTAATAGCTTTGTATTTAGTGCCTAACAATGCTTTGGACATGATTATCTACAGTAAGAATACAAGAAACCCAGAAACAAACAAAGATTGGATCTAGTAGAGGAAGATAATTTTTCACAATGTCATGAATTAAGATCTAAATTTCTGTAAAAATAAATGTCCATATTTAATATTGGATAATGGTTCGATCATACCTTAGAAGTACCATAGTATGAATAAATATTAATCTAATATAAAAGATATATAATTTGGTATAATAAAGTCACAAGTGTTGGGAAAATAGAGTGAATATTTCAGAAGTGATACATATCTCAAAATAATACTAAACACGCAGGGAAAAAGGGGACAGAAAGCGAAGAACAATTGAATATTTAAGGCCTCATTGCTCATAAGAGTCAGCGGAATTGGTAAGGAATTGACTTATGCCTCATTTAGTACGCAGAATTTATTTTGATGGATATGGATATGGAAATGGATGTGGATGTGGAAATGGATATGGATGTGGAAATGGAAATGAGGTTTAAAAGTATGTTTGGTATGTCATGGAAATGAGGTATGATTTTTAGATGAAAAGACCTAAAAGCCCTTCTAAATTAAAAAATCTTTTTTTAACTTTTAAAACTACCTAAATCAAATTAAAAAATTATTTAAAAATTTTTTAGATGGAATTATCTCCATAGATTTACAAATCCAAGCTTTTGAGATGGAATTGTAAATCCATGGTTTTGGTGGAATTGGCTTCCATGTGGAAGCCAATTCCATGG
>JANTPZ010066681.1:1495-13512 GCA_025593235.1 Vachellia pachyceras | reverse complement strand
TGACCAAAATTCTGTAAAGCCTTCCCAGTGCTTCTTGAAAAAGGATTGCGGGGAAGAATCTTCCATCTCTGGCAGATCAATTAAATCAAAACACGAAGCCATAGAATTTTGAATTTTGTTGGATATATGTGCCAGATAAAGAATCTTAAATCCAACATATGAAAAGCTACAAAATACATAGAATGCCTAATCAAGGAGCATGTTAAATATACTTAAAACAGTTTAGCAAAGATCCACTATAGCCAATGGAAAAGGATTGACCCAGAGACTTTTCGACTAAGAAACCCATAAAATGTTAGCCAAAGAACAAGAAAATCTTTAAGATCAACACAGCAGAATAAGCAAGATAAACACACCTAGAATGCCCCGATAAATCAGAAAAGCAACTTAAAATATACTAACATTTCATTTCGCTGTTCCTAATAGATATCCAGCACATCACTGTAACTCGCTCCACACCACACCCACTAGCTAATATTAACCAAACTAAGCTCAATTATAGAAAGGGAGAATATCTATTTAATCATAACATTTATAATTATCATATATTAATTTTCATCAAATATTTACTAATTGATAATTTTTTAATAGGTTACCACTGTAAGACCAAATTATGAATATCGTGAACAGTAATGTGAATAAGTAGGGGTGCTCATAGGAAGGGACAGGTTCGTCCTCATGGCAATTGGGTCTCAAAAGTGTCCCAGTCCCCAACGGTATGGGTACAGGACATCCCTTATAGAAAATAGCCTCAAAACCAAATTTAACTCTCATATTCTTGTGTGAAATAAAGTAGTTAAGGAAAATAAAACAAGATTTAGCAAATACATCAGGTTCAAATCAGATTACAACTACACCAGATTTGGGGAAAAAAAAATCAGAGTCAATTAGGATTTCAACTATGCTATAAAAAAACAGATTCCAACTCTATTACATCAAACACTTAAGATTTAGCAGTGAGATCGAGAAGAGAGGGATGGACAGCGCTGTAATGACGGAGAAAGGAGGAGAAGGGACGATGGAAGAAAACAAACCTGAGCAAGCAGGCGGCTCGGCAACTATTGGAGGTGAGGGGATCAGAGGAATCCTTTTGTTTGTTTAAGAGGGGAGGGGAGGTCGACAACTTTACTATAAAAAGCTTTATTTCACCCATTAATTCATTATTTGCAGGACAACAAATAAAAAAATTAAGGAGATTTAGTGATAGATCCCAAATAAGGGACTTATTTAATGAATGGTCTCAAAAAATAAAATATTTATTCTGAGGTCCCATTGACAACATGAGGTGTTGTCAATCCAGCACATGATGTTGTCAATAAAAGGACTTCATGTTGTCAACGGGACCTCAGAATAAATATTTTATTTTTTGGGACTATTCTTTAAAAAAGTATTTTATTTGGAACCTCAGAATAAATTTCCCAAAAACTTATTCAATTTTATATTTTTAATTTCAACTTAATTTATTGTGACTTTATTAAATTTAACAAATTCTATTTTGAGCATAAATAAAATATGCAAAAGTCAATAATAGTCACAAGACTTGTTTTCATTAAGTCATGACAATATTCAAAAGTCTATATATGCATGAGAACAGAAATTTGAAAGCCTTTTATGGAATTGTATTGAAACACAAAAATCAAATTATGCTGTCAAGTTTACTGGTACGAGGCATCAATATTTACCAGTGATGCCCTGGGACTACACACTTTCAATGATCCTAAGATCAAAATTGAGCACCCCTTCCATTTCAAAAAAAAGAGGTGTTTGTATCACGTATCACATATATAAACAGTCAGTTCAACTCCTTTGATCACATTTATCCCTTGTGATTACAGAGTACAGACATTGAAGGAAGCGAACTACGTATAAATTTGATGACCTTTATGTTAACAATTGCCGCTAAAAGAGTGTAAAAAAGAATCTGTTGTTGAAGACCCATGAAAAGATTTGTTGCATAGTGTTAGCGGCACATCTACCATTTGGGCCTAAAGCCCACACAAACCCTAATTCATCTTGAAACATGGAGGCCAGCTGTTAGGTGACATTCTAGAAATAGTTTACTAGTATCATTACTCTTATTGTTCAGATTATCTTGTAATTTATATTCCTAGGATCTCGGGACACTCCAAAATCTGATTGGGATTCCTGCTTTATTTATAGGGCCAATCAAGGTTGGCCTCCAGAGATAGTAAGATTCTAATGGTGTTTAGCTTAGCAACCGGGGCAAAGGTCTCTTGGTAGTCAATTCCTGGAGTTTGAGAATACCCTTTTGCCACCAATCGAACCTTGAATTTATGTATAGTTCCATTTGGATTGTATTATATTGTAAACACCCATTTGCATCCGATAGATTTCTTACCTTGAGGTAGTCTCATTATGCCCCATGTTTGATTTCTAGCAAGAGCCGTTAGTTCTTCTTGGATAGCAGCTTTCCACCTTGGATCTCTTACGGCCTCTTCAAATGTTGAGGGAATTCTTTCATCCTCAATCCTGGTCACAAAACTCTTCATGCATGTAGACAGATTATCATAGGTAACATAATTACTAATAGGATGTATAGTACACTGCCTTATCCCTTTCCTCAATGCAATTGGCCACCTGAGGTCATCAGATTTTGGAACTATAGTTGATTCTTGACCTTGCCTTGATCTAAAGGGACTTCTACTGCTAGGACTACCATTTATTTCCATTTTTGGCGCTGCATCGTTACTTCCAGTAGGCAATTCGTGTGCTGTATTATTACTTCCAGTAGATATTTCTGTGGTTTAACAACATCTGTCTCTTCTACCACTGCTTCCGGCATTGCGGAGTCTATTTCATATTCTGGGCAGGTGGTTTCAGGTGCATGGGAACAAGTTTCAGACGCTCCATGGTCTAGGGAAACATTTGTTGATCTGTCTGGAACTGGAAAATCATTTGTTGGTCTGTCTGGAACTGGAAAATCAGTGTTTGGTTTGTCAAGAGTGTTAAGGTTGTTGTCATAGGTTAAGAACTCCCATTCCTAATCAGTCTCCCCCTAAATGGGAGATTTGATATAATACCCTGGTCTTCAAGGAAGGTGGCATCCATGGTGACAAACATTCTTTTAAGAGTTGGAGAGTAACACTTATATATATCCTTTTTGGGAGAAAGGATAGCCAAGAAATAGGTATTTATGTGCTCTTGGGTCCAGTTTGGTTCCCTGGTTATTGTGAACATAAGCAACACATCCAAAGATTCTTAAAGGTTTATCTATGAGAAGATGAGTGTCAGGATAACTGTTTTTGAGAATTTCCACAGGAGTTTTGAAACCTAAGGGTCTGGAAGGTGTCCTATTGATTAAGTGGACAGCTGTAAGAAGAGCCTTACCCCAATAATATTTGGGAACGTGAGTAGTGAACATTAGGGCTCGAGTAACAGCTAGAAGATGTCGATATTTACGCTCAGAGGTTCCATTTTGCTAGGGTATGTCTATGCAACTAGTTTGATTATGAATGCCATGGTCTTGAAGATGAGGTGTATAGGAATATTCCAGAAGGGCTTGCAGAGCATGGGACTAAAGCAGTCACCAAGGGCGTGGTTTGAAAGATTTACTCATGTGGTAAAAAACTCAGGCTACACACAATGTCAAGCTGACCATACACTCTTTGTAAAACACTCGGGAACTAAAATGTCCATTTTAATTGTTTATGTTGATGACATAGTTGTGACAGGTAACGATGTTGATGAGATAGTCAAACTCAAGAAAGCACTTGCTAATGCTTTTGAAGTAAAAGATCTGGGGAACTTACATTACTTTCTAGGGATGGAGATTGCTAGATCTAAATATGGTATCTCAGTATCTCAAAGAAAGTACACACTGGATCTTCTAAAGGAGACCGGAATGTTGGGGGCAGCACCATCTCCAATTCCCATGGATCCATCAGTCAAGCTGGAATATAAACAGGACGGGATTCCCGTGGATGCAGAGAAGTATAAAAGACTTGTCGGGAAGCTCATCTATTTGTCACACATAAGACCAGATATAAGCTAAGATGTAGGGGTGGTGAGTCAATTCTCAAGCCAACCTCAAGAGAAGCACATGAATGCTATTTACACTATTCTGAGCTACTTGAAAATGACGCCTGGAAGAGGAATTTTCTTTGCTAAAGGAGAATCAAGAGAGATGGTAATCAACACTGATGATGATCACGCAAGGGATTTGTAAGAAAGAAGATCGACAGGAGGCTACTTTACTTTTGTATGGGGAAACCTGGTCACATGGAGAAGCAAGAAGCAGACAGTTGTTTCTAGAAGCAGTGCCGAAGCAAAACTTAGAGCGCTAGCTAATGGAGTATGTGAGGGTTTGTGGATCCTTAGAGTTCTATCTGAGTTAAAAATCTATGTCCATAGACCCATAAAAATGTGGTGTGACAGCAAGGCAGCATTACAGATGATTCAAAATCTAGTCCATCATGACAGAACCAAACATGTGGATATTAATAAGCATTTCATAAAAGAAAAGATTAAATCAAACATAATAGATCTCTCTTATATATGTTCAACTCTCAAGTTGCGGATGTTCTCACAAAACCTTTAGATAGGCCCAAATTTGAGAACTTCAGAAGCAAGCTGGGCATGGAGGATATCTACTTGCCAGCTTGAGGGGGAGTGTTAGCTGCACATCTACCATTTGGGCCTAAAGCCCACACAAACCCTAATTCATCTTGAAACACGGAGGCCAGCTGTTAGGCGACATTCTAGGAACAATTTACTATTATCATTACTATTATTGTTCAGATTATCTTGTAATTTATATTCCTAGGATCTCGGGATACTCCAAGATCTGATTGGGATTCCTGCTTTATTTATATTACCCCTTAGTGGATGAATATGATATACAATTCATGGAAACTTAATCTTCTACACATAGAAACTAAATAAATAGATTGCAGAACCAAACAATCTAGTTGTTAGAGTGAAATGAAGAGACTTGAGTTAATGCAGCTAGCAACAATATTGTATATATAAAAAATAAATAGGTAGATGATTTGAAGTGTACTATGTATAAATTTGATGATCTCTTTCTAAAAAGCGTGGGAAAAAGAATCTGTTGCAGAACACCCATGGAAGAATCTGTGGTAGAGAAAGTAAATAAATAGATTGCAGAACCAAACAATCTATTGCAAAGAAATTAATGGCTTCAAAATTACATCATTTAATTTCAACAAAGCCACAGAAATCACTCTTCCCTTCAACTCCATTCCTATAGTCAAATCCAAGCCAGTTTATGTAAAATTCACACGTATGCACGAAATGTTTTAGGTAGTGCAAGGAATGATATGCAGGGGCACATTGTGAGGTTTAATTGACATTTTATTAAGAAAAATAACACAGAATGGGGAAATTGAGGTTGCCAGGTTGGGATGTGTGAGGAATGAGAATTCATGGAGAGATAATAGAAGGGGAATTATAGATACGAATGTAGCTCTATAAATCAGATTGCCGCACTTGCCCACCTGGCACAATCATAAATGCCTACACCAAACAATCTAATTGCTCAGATATCTCTAGTAAACTGGATCTCATCCAAAACAAAAAAGAGAAGCAACAGAATGAGCCATAGCTGGGTTTGGTATATTGAAAAGGTTGCAATCCCTCACTTATTTGATATTTCTCATCAACCAAGGCCGAACAAAGCTTTTGCCCAAAAAAACACTAACAAGATTTTACAGATGAAGATCCGAAGGAGCAAATAGGCGCTAAGGAAGATCTGAAATAAAAGAAAAGAAAGAACAACCTTGTCCACGGAGCAAAGAGGCTGAGCTAAGAAAGATCCGATGTCAACGCCAATGAATCGCAAAGTGGAGGGTGAAGATGCAGTGAAGTGAACAGATAGTGAAGCCGCAGAGTGGAAGGTGAAGCCGCACAGATGGAGTTTGTTTTCTTTCATTTTTACAATGGGTATTATTAGAATATATGATTTTCAAGAGGGTTAAATAGCCAACAACCTTACCTCCCCTCTAAATAGGGGTGGAAACAGCCCAGGCAAGGCTTCACCCCAAACAAGCCTGGCCAGTGGCCTGTATACAGGCCAATTTTGTGGCCTGACCCTGGGCTTGTTTTAGGCCTGGCCTGGCCTGTATACAGGCCTGTTAAACCAAATTGTTTTTTGTCAATGTTAAACCAGATTTCAGATAAGCAAAAAATGGAATTATGGAGGCCAGATTCCAGATAAGCAACAAAATGGAATGAGATATATGTAAATAATAGAACATCAACAAGACACAACCCCCTATTAATACACAATCAACAAAAACATTTTGATTAGGATTTATTGACAAAATTTTAATATCATATATTGATTAGGATTTGCATGAGGAACAACTACACAAATTCATAACCTGTTAATACACAAATTCATAACATGTTAACTACACAAAAGAATGTCTCAAAGGCACCTAAATGTAAGAGTAAATTAAATGGATTGGTGAAAATATCAACAGAGCCTTTGCATTGTGAACCTCACATAAAACGCTTAGCAAATCCTCTTCTAATCCTTCAAATTGACTGTAGACATGTAAATCAGAAATATCTGATACATAAGGGATGAAGTGCATGTCAGATTACAATGCTTCAGCACCCTCTATGTTAGCTATGAACAACTCTGGAAATTCAGTTGGGGTATGAGTCATACGTATGACTTTAAAAACACTGAATAGAAAAATGAATTACATTAGAAATTTTTAGCACCCGCTAGATTAGCCAGGAATAACTATCATGTTAATATTCTCATCATCCATAAGACTGCCAACAATGGCACTTTGAATTCCAGGATCAACAAAACAATAACCAACAAATCAATGCAATATTTAGTTTCAACCATATCAAAGATCTTCATCATCGCTATACTGCTATGTAGCAAAATGAACCAATCCGAAAAAACATTCATAAGTTCCTTCCCAATAAAATATTAACAAGGTTTGAAAGAAAGTAGATTTGAAAGGCAGGGGATCAAAAAGAATAAACAAATGACTCAAAGTGGGTCTCAAATCCAAGCTCAGTTGTGGAGGAGGAAGCGAGTCCATTATATATCCCATCCCTAAAATTCAGATCTCCCTAAAATTCCAGAAGTGAAAGGGCCTCAAGTTACGCACTTGAATCATTACTCTCCGACGAGTGTGATTCAGAATCAAACATGAAAAAAGATCCCCTAAAGCATAAACAAATTCATGGACAAAAAAATGAGGCAAAAATTAGGGATCTAAACAACCATAGCAAGAAGAAAACCTGAAAAGACGCTGATTCTCCGCTGTGAAGCTGAAAGGAAGTAGAAGGCGACGGTGATGACAGGAAGCTGGAAGGCGGCAGGATGAATGATTCTCAGCTGGGCTTAAGTTGACAACAGGAAGCAAATGCGCTGGAACTGGAAGGCATGATCGTGATTCGTGAATCGTGATTGTGAAGCGTAAAACCTAGAGTCCCGGACTAACACATAAAAGAAGGCTGTGAAGTTTTGGGCCAGGACTAATGGACATGTAAAAAAAAGAAATAGACCTTGAAAACAGGTCACAAAAAGCCTATCAGGCGGCCTGGGCCTGACTTGTTTATGAAAACAGGCTTTTCAGACAGCCTGGGCCTGTTCCTTACAGGCCACAGACCGTTTGATCTATTTCCACCCTTACCTCCAAAACCCCTTAATTGGAAGGGAAGGGTAGGCAAAAAGAGTAAAAATTTTGGCTCCTAGCACCTCTAAAATTTCAAATCGAATGAGGATAGGGGTCATTTTCTCTCTCATACCCTACCTTTGTTCAAACCAAACAAAACCGTAAGTATCGAACTTTAAATAATAGGAAAAAAAGGATGATTAACATTTAGTATTTTGACAAAAATATTAGGGTTAATATGTAAAAGTGCACGTAAATTTTTAGCAAAAGTGGATATAATAATATATCCTTTTTGAATATGTAAAATTACTTATAAACATTCAAAATCAGAGTAAAAATGTCAATACCGTTAAATTTAGCTAACATCATAACATATGTACATGTAAAAATCGTATTTGACCCATCACAAAAGGTAATGATGTTAAATTATGTATTAGCATTTTAGGTCTCAATTTGAATGTTCGTGACATTTTTGCACCAATAAAAAGCATATGATGCTGAATGCTTTTTATATAAAAACTTATGTGTATTTTTATACTTTAACCCAAAATCTTATTACAATATTTTATTAGTTAAATTCTTTTTTGTTGTGAAATATACAAATTAATTTTTAGTAGATTAAATT
Organism: Vachellia pachyceras; assembly: GCA_025593235.1. Taxonomy (NCBI): domain Eukaryota; kingdom Viridiplantae; phylum Streptophyta; class Magnoliopsida; order Fabales; family Fabaceae; genus Vachellia; species Vachellia pachyceras. The sequence goes on along the minus strand of JANTPZ010066681.1, from coordinate 5,262 downwards.
TATTTATTAATGTTTATAATAATAATTTTTCAAAATATTAAATCTCAACCATTCATTTTTTAAATCTAAAGGTGGATATGAGATTTTGAGGGGGGAAATGAGAGAAACTCAACTCTTTATTTAGGGCTTTGAACAAAAACTTGGATTTGGGTTAAAATATTTATAAACTAAATCTTCTTCCTAAAATAACAAGAAGTTGTTCTATGCCCTTTTCTATTACAATAACTACAGAAAGCAAATGGCTCAGATGCATGCACGAATTTTTGGAAAAACTTTAAGTAACTCTTGTTGCCATTTTTCTTCTTTCCTTTTTGAAAATCTTTTAAAGGATCATATCCTATGCCACTTCTATCATTTGTAACTCTTTGGTTTTTCAAAATCACTTGTAACATCTCACTGCCCTTCTTAAACTTTTCAAGAGTTTTTGTTAATTTCTCATTTTCAATTTTCAAAATATCACAGTTAGAACATGCATGAACAGTCATAGATTCAACGACAGGTATCTCAATCGATTTCTCAATTGATTTTTCAAGTTCCTTCACTTTCTTTCTAAGAAAAGATAATTCCTTTGCAAATTTCACAAGTTCATCATGCATATCATCATATTCAGCTCGTAGTTCATCATAAGTGGGTTCATCAGTATTACCTCCTCTGCCTCTGAATCTTTCTGTACCACCAGACAGAGATTTGCTTCTTCTGCCTCACTTTCTTCATCGGATGAACTGTCTCCCCATATGCCAGAGACATACGCCTTCTTTGTCTTGAAGGATTTGAACTTCTTCTTCTCCTTTTCCTTTTCTTTGTTCTGGTTGGCAAGCAGTGGACAATCAGCTCGAACATGACCAGGCTTATTGTACTCGTAGCAAACAATCTTGCTTGATCCTCCTTTGTATGGCCTTCTAGAGTTTTGGTCTCTTCTGTACATTTGTCTAAACTTTCGAACGACCATTGCAAGTTCTTCATCTTCCACATAACCTTCTTCTTCCTCTGTTTCTGACTCTTTCTCCTTTTCTTTTATAGTTTTGAGAGCCAATCCCTTTTTCTTCTTTTCTTCAATGTTTGACAGTTCTTTCTTGAAATTTTGTTTACTTTCGTATTTAGCGAGGCTGCCAAACAACGTTGCCACAGACGTCATCGACTCTCCTCGTGACTCTTCAATGGCAGTCACTTTTGCCTCCCACTTGTTTGATAGCACGTTGAGAATCTTTCTCACTTGGGAGCATTGATCGTAAGTTTTCCCGAGAGCTACCAACTTATTGATGAGATGTGTATTACGCATTTGAAATCCTACAATCGTCTCATCATCTTTCATTCTGAGTAAGTCATACTTAGTGGTTAGCATGTTTACTCTGCTTTCTTTAACTGCTTCCGTGCCTTCATAGGCTATCTCCAATACTTCCCACATATGTTTTGCTGAGGGAAGGGTGCAAACTTTGAAGAAGTCATCGTCGTTTAAAGCAGCTTGCAACATCAAAATAGCTTTTTTGTTCATATGCATCTTTTTCTTATCTTCTTCATTGAATTCTGCTTTTGTCTTAGGAACCAACTGATCTTTATCCTTCTTCATCGACACTATGTTACCTGTTTCAAAAACATCCCATAAATCAAAGTCAGTAGCAAGAATAAAGTTTTGGAATTTAATCTTCCAAAAGGAAAACTTCTGGCTGTTGAATGCTGGTGGTCGGGTGATCGATGCTCCATCGGCTATAACGTGTTCGCCAAATCCTGCCATGGATCTCTCTCTTGAAATTGTTAAGTTCTTTACACAAGAGACCTGCTCTGATACCTAATGTTAGAAACGGCTATCATCCAAGAGGTGGGTGAATTGGGTGTCTCAAATAAAGATTTCTTTTCAAAACTTAGTTGATCAAAACACTCAAATCATGAGTTGATAAAAAACCGAGTATGAAAACAGATTATATACTAGAAAATCAATATAAGTAAGTGAAGATGAAAGAACGAAAGACACAGGATGATTTATCCTGGTTCGACCCTCTCTGACCTACATCCAGTCCCCAGAGCACCTCTGAGATTTTCAATCCACTATATCATCCAAGTTTAACCAGGTACTTGGAAAACCATTACAATCACAATGTCATCCCAGACACTTATGAATCCCGTTTCAAGTTTGTCACGGTGGGTACTTGAAAAACCCCATAAATGTTTCCAGGCATTTATGAACCCACTCAAGTTTGCAACGCAGGTACTTGAGAAACCTTTACAATCACTCCCCCTTACCACATGTAAGATTACATCGGGAATCACATTCCCTCACAATATTCGCAATAACAGAGTCTCATGCTCTGTTTCTCAACTCAAACCCAGAACTATAATCTCAAGATCCCAATCTTGAGTTTCTCTCGGAAATACAATGAGTTTGGATGAATCAATAAACTACTCTCTCAAAGAGTGGATAAATGAACATTGAAGCTCTTGGAGAAGAAAATATCAGAGTCCTAATGATATGCTCTGTTATATGTTCATCGACTCTGTCTTCTTCCTCTCTTCCTTCTCTGGCTTGAATGCTTTTCATTTATAGCCCAGACTTCATTTGCTAGCCGTTGCTCAGAGTTTGAGTAGCCGTTGGAGAGAGAGAGAGAGACTCGTATCCGTTTCTCAGATCATCAGCTTTTCATATCTGTCATTAATAGTTGTATGTCTAACGTTTGTGAATTCGTCCATTGAGAGTCCACGCTGGAGAGGAATTTAACGAACTCATTTCTTGTTACTTAGACAAAGCATAACACATTTATGGGAGCAGGTGAATTTCAAAATGTCCAAGCACGAAAACGGAAAGCTTCTGTAGACGTTAGGCTTAGCTGTGTCAGAAGCCGTGTCAGAGAAAATGCAACTCGAGTTTTCAACATCTCACAACTCGAGTTCTAAAACATTGAGTTTAAAAGTCATGTAGTAAAACTTCCAGTTTTTCAGAAACAGAACTTAAGGTTTGAGAAACTTCAATCTGTAACTCGAGTTTGCAATTAAAGTTTTGAAGAACAGTTAAAAAACTTTCATTTGAAACTTCAGGTTTTGATATCGAGTTTCGGAGTTCAGTTGTAAAACTTCAAGTTCTGGAAGAATGAAACTCGAGTTCTAAAGCATGTGAAAAATTGTTCAGTTGAAAAATCCTCGAGACTCGAGTTGGAAAATCAGGAACTCGAGTTTTGAAAAATTTTCAGTAATGACTCGAGTTTGAGAATCAAGTTTTTGAACTGATGAAATCTTGGAAGGCATGGAACTCGAGTTTGGAAAGCATCATGACTCGAGTTCTCTAAAACTCTAAGTCAAAACTTCCAGTTTTCAATTCAAGTTTTGTGAAACTTCCAGTTCTGAAAAACATAACTCGAGTTCTATAACATGTTTGAAAAACTTGAATTCAGAACCTCAAGTTTTCACTGCAAGTTTGCAAAACTTCCAGTTCTGAAAAACTTTTGTTAGTGGCTAAAAATAGTTTTTGGAGTACTCTAATTTATAAACTTGTTCTCAGCAGAAACTTAGCAACAATTTGCTGGAATGGCAATACGAAAGACTAAAAATCACCGAATCAGGGTTTTTGGAAGAAAATTTATTAAGGGCATTTTTGGAACGAGTTTTGAGAAAAGTAAAATACCCTAATGAACTTATAAATTATGGGAAGTTTTGAGGTCTTGCATGACCTTGTGATAAAAAATTCTCGAGATGTACTTTCAGTAGCTGCAAATCAGATAGTGTAAGAGTATTTTGGGAAAAGTGAATTGTAGGGAGTGTATTAAGCCACTTGTCACTAT
>JANTPZ010066236.1:1650-17191 GCA_025593235.1 Vachellia pachyceras | reverse complement strand
GGAATCTCCTAATCAAAGTCATCATCATTTAAATTTTGGGAATTAGGTGAAATTGGGAGACATGAACAGTAAAAGTGAGTGAACAGTGTGTGAACAGTGTTGAGCGCCCCAACCGCCCAACTCGGCGGGTTGGGCGGGTTAATGCCAACCCGGCCGGTTGAACCGGTCAACGCTGAGTCAAACCGTTGACCGGGTTGACTGTGGTTCGGACCGGCCAGTCCGCCGGTTCAGCGGTTCACCGGTCGGACCGGCCGGTCCGAACCGGTTTTTCGAACAGTGGTTGGAACGTAGAGCTCGTTTGAAAATCCGTTTGAAAATAGCTTTTATAGAATTCAAGGTAAGACCTAGGTTTTGGAGAATAAATTTTGGGAGAATAGTTTTTACGGATTCTGATGCAAAACCTAAGTTTTGAAAAGTTGTTGTATTTGGGAGGTTATTAACTTTTACGGAGTTTGAAGCAAATAGTAGTAAGAAAGAGAAATAGGAAAGAGAAAATAGGAAAGAGAAAATTTATTAAAATAGAAAGTTGATTTAATAAGATTTTTTTGAAAATTGTGAGTAATGGGATAAAACCTAAATTTTGAGACAAAACTTTACTTTTACAACAAAATCTAGGTTTCTTATTTTCTGCACTGAAATCCGCACGCACCGTTTACCTGTAAGATTGTGGTTGAAAAGTAGATGTAATGTGGATGATTCCTTCGATTGCGAACGCTAGATCTAGAGTAACAGATAGCCTTTTTTGTTGGCTAATAACAAAGGGCATTTGAAGATAACATATTATTCTTTAAAATAAACTAAAATATAATAAAGCTCCCATAAATTTTATGTTTGGGCGTCACTTTCATGGGGGGAAAATGGAGATTTCCCCAATACAGAATTGGGGATAACTAATCCGTTAAAAAATTAATTATAAAATAGGGCTTTCCACATTATGCAATTGAACTTTCATATCATATATAGTTTAGCATATCCATAAATGGAATTGAACTTCCATAAAGGTTCAATAACAAATTTTATTCTCTAATTAATTTTTTAACAGTATTTATCCTCAGTTATCTCTTTTTCAGTATCAACAAATGTAGGCTTGAAGTGTAATTTTTATGATTTCCCCCATCACACCTCGAAGAAGGGTAAGAGAGTAATTTTGATTGGACAACGTGGGTGACGTAAAGTTAAGAAAGGAAGGGCAAAATCGTCTTATTGCTCCTATATTTAATCTGTTGCAGGTGCAGCTCAACATCATTAGACTTATTTGGATAACCCGTTTGAGCATTCAAAAGTCATTTCTGCGTTTACTGAGACAAAATCCCTCTCACATATTTACCTCAGAATCTGTGTCTGTTCTCCCAACGGACTTACTAAACAAGCCTATTGTTAATATTAATGGTTCATGTCAGTTTCTTTGGCGTTTCCATTGGCCATTACGCTTTAGCTCATCCTCTCAGATTGGATTTAAAAGGGATAAAGGGACAGTGTCCCACACAATAAGGATGAGAACTTTGGAGGTTTTGGAAGTTACAACTTGCAACTTAAAGAAAGAGACAAAACAACTACATCAAATCAACCACTAAAATAAGGACAGTGTGCCATCCATTTTCCCCTCTTATGATCGCTTTTATTAGGAAAATTACATTTCTTTTCATGGGTTTCTTCTTTTTTAATTTAAATTTATGTGAATTAACTACTAAAAGTGTATCTCCTAATTCAAAAAATGCTTACTGAGGTACTTATTATTTACAAGTATTCACCAACAATGCTCTCATGGTACTGACATTATAATTTGAACTCATGACCATATAAATTATGAGTTAGTTCTTACCAATTAAATTAACCTTTATTGACTTCTATAGGCGGTTTACGATGTAAGCATTTAGATTAGACGTAAAATTTACCTTTTTAACATGATTTTTATGGTTTACTATGTAAGCATGTGAGGAAAGTTTTATATAAATTTACATAAACATAGTTTCTCGACACTTGTATAAACATGCGTAAATCTTTGTTATTGAAGCCATGTAATAAGATAACATTGACTTGTTGAACGGTTATGTGCGGATCTAAACATAGCGTAATATAAGTAATGTTATAAGAATTGAACTAGCCGGTTCAGACCGAAAATTGGCTAACCGGCCACTGGTTCGGTTCGGTTGAGCTTCTGACCCTGGGTTGGGATCAACCCGAGGTTGACCCGGTCAACCTTCCTGGTTGGGTGGGTTGACCCGATCAGCTTTTTTTAAAAAAAAATTACTTTTTACAAAATTTATTAGAATAAAGGTGAAGTTGTTGGATTAGAGTAAGATATGAATAATAGAAACTAAGAAGTATGAACAACAACTTGAGGGATTATGATTTCTTCATCATTGGAAGGTATATATATGTCTGAAAGAAAATAGATGGTGTTAAGATGAATGAAGACAACATGATCAATTATAGTGTAAGTCGAAAGATAAATCTATATACACATTAGAAGAATATAAGTTGGTCTTTTCCCACTTAAGTTTCTATACTGTTATTTTATTGCATATTGATTGCTCTTGTCCCATTTGTAGAATACATGAAGGAGAACATTTTGATTTTTGAAGGGGAAAGCAAAATGTGAGAAGAAAAAACAAAATGTCCCATTACCATATATATTTTGATATTTTGAAATAGTAAATAATGTTGGATAATAGATAATCTATAAGTATATTGTTGATTTGGTAATTGTTATTTTGTTAATAATGGAATTTACTACTTATTTTTTGAAATTTTCAATAATTTAATTGTATCAATGTATGATAATATTTATCTTTTAACTTTTTATTCCTCACCGGTCTGACCTTTAATTTAATTCCGATCTGACTCCCTAACCCTTAACTTTTTATCTTGTTCAATTCAGTCACTGCCCGATTCTCATAACCTTGGATATAAGGAATCCAGGCAAATGTCTTTCACATTTCAACTTTCTTTCCAATGTTGATACTTTTTAGGTGAAGCATATCAATACTTGATTCGACATTTACCTGAAACAATATAATAATTGTACAGTACGTATATAGGAAATGAAACTTGGATTTTGGTTTGTTATAGCTTTTAGAAATGCTTGGTGAATGTTGTTTTGTTTATTTAAAACAAATTATTATATGTAAAAATATTTTAATTACATTAATTGAGTTTGATTTTAACTCCACCCACACCTCATCCTAACACTTCAGCCAGTCTAAGCATTATATATAAACGTAGTTTTTTATTCATATAGCTTTAAATCGTGATTTAGGTCCAATAATCTTAAGAATCAATTTTCCTGTAAAGCATAAATATCTAGTAAGAAGAGCTAATCATATGGATGGTATAAGTTTGATATTTAAAAAAATATTTTAATGAGTATAGAATCAAAAATAAAGGTACTCTTAATTATTATTGTTTTTTAAAAAATAATTATTTATTTTAAAAAAATCAAATATGTAATATTCATATCACATTTATACAGTTTATATATGATTGGCTCTACCTGCTAAGAAAGCGGCTCCATAATTTGATAAGGATTTGATTTGAGTTAACACTATTAAGTATATAAACTAAAACCAAACTCATCTTATACTTTTAACAAATTTTAGTTTTGATTTTTATATTTTAATAAATGTTTGTTTTGATCCTTATATTTTACATCATTAACTAAAAGTTAACATCTTTAAACTCATACCAAAAACTACAAAGATCAAAAGTCATAATTTGAAATTATAATGACGAAAACCAAAATTGCATCAAACTGAACCAATAATAGTAACAAGTGCCCCTATTATCTATTTTTATTAAGAATGAATTCAAAATCTTTTAAAACATTTCTTAATGAATTTCTAACTACTAACTATATCATAGTGAAATTAATAATACTTTTAATGTGCGATCAAAATTGATTAATGAATGGGGAAAGAAAATGAAGCACAAATTTCCGCTATTTTTTAAACATTTCCTTTCTACATCAGTAAGAAATCTGAATATCTGATTCGTTACTCGTTAGGTCACAATTCATCTGTGGTCCACAGATGATTCTGCTGCTGCATCACGATTTCGCCTTACAGACGACAAAAAGTTTTGGTAATAAACTTCTCTTTAAATTCCTTCCTTTATATTATTTTTTATAGGCATGGAGAACCCCCCCCCCAAAAAAAAAACGAATACAAAAATGGGGGCAATATCTTGAAAAGGAAAACAAAAGGGACGATCATATAAAAATTTCCCCGTCCTGCTATCATCTCGTCATTATTCATAAATTACAAGAGAAATTTTCTTCAAATGTACACATCGAACGTGCCAAAACCATTTAAATACTTACACTTTTCCAAATTTTCGCATCTTCATATACAAGTTCAACTTAAGTGGAGGAGTTCAAGATCCATTTAAGACTGCCAGAAGACATTAGGGTCAGTGCTATACAAAGAGGGATCCTTAATTTCCAGGTTAGCCACATGATAATTAATAAGTCGTGCTTGTATTAGTTTAGAAAGTGCCAGACCAGAAGGAAGCATCCACCATTCACTTTCGTCCCTGCAAAAAACATAAACACCCCATAAAACTCAAATGGATGCTGCAGAACCAGTCAGCTCAAGCAATTGGCTCCAATAAATAGCTAAGCAAGACAGTGAAAGTTGATTACATGCTAAAACTCCAGGACTGAAAGTTGGAATGCTTGTTATTTGAACGGGTTGTATAATAATGAATGAATCCACAAATGAAGGCAACAACCTGTTACAACGGGAGACAACTGTTAAAAGTATCAAGCAATGTTACATGGAAACCGAACAACACATTCATTTCAGATATCGGCCATGACTTTTCAGCAATACCACTTGTAACAATCAATAAGATGGAAGATATGGAGTCAGAACAACTTACCACATTGACTAAAGATGTAAGATTCCACAAAGCATAAAGGCGAGCAAGACCTGCAGCCCTCCTAGGTCCTTGACTAAACAAAGCATTGATTCCGGATGGGAATGGAAGCAGTACGCCAGAAGGAAGGACAGACAAAACTAGGAAAAAATTCAGAAGCGACAATGAGTACGTCTGAAGCAATGTGAGCAAAATTAAGATCAAGTCTCCCAAAAGTAGTATAGAGATAAGAAGACCAACAAGATCCTGCAAAGACGATTCATAAAAAGAGTATAAGTACTAAGCATTATCTCCAACAGAAAGGTCATAATTGAAAATAGAGAGCATTTTACTACCTGATGGCCAATAGGTTTTGTATTATAGATGATAAATGAAAATGGGTAATATATGGTTTTCTTCTCTTCAAGGGTCCTAATGCTCTTCGAATGTAATATTCCTCCAGACGTCCTTCTAGGCATCATCAGATGCTTGTCACCTATCAACTGGTGCTCTGGGTTACCATGACTTTGGAGTAAACTACACGTAAAGCAAAGTAAGTCAACTTCTTGTTTATAATCAGCAACAAAATAAATCAAATTTACAATTACCATGGCTTCCCTTCGATTAAACTTTCCTCATCATGACACTCAGATAACCGTGACAAGCATTCATTCTCAGTAGCACGCACCACAAGTCCAAACTGGCAATATCCGGAAGCTGTGGGCTGAAACCAAGCAAGATCAGCAAGTATACCATACAACCGCAAAGTAGGATTTGCAAATATGTTGAGCCAATTAATAACATGCTCCAAATTTAATCGTAGATGTCCAAGGCAAACTGAGCGTAGTTGAGCATTGAGTCCAGCCACTAGCCGATACCATGTAGTAGGTGGAACACACTAGAGGAAGACAAATTTAAAAGTTAATCAAGTAATTCTACAGTAACATTGTTAAACAATTGACATAAAAAGCTGACTTTCAAGTCAAGGAAACCTGACTCATGATGCTAGTGAGAATATCATCACTATGAATGGAGAAAGGAGCCATGTAACTTCCATCTCCCCCAAATATTATAGATATAGGAAGCCTTTGATGAAGACGAGGAGGCAGATCAGGTCTTTTCTCATCCCCACCAAGAAAAAAGTCGATATATGCCAGCGTCAGGTCAGATGTCGCAGCCACCTGAAATCCAATAAAGTAACTATACCAGTGATTGCCATGACAGTTATTCTGAAATCACTGATTCTTTCACTTGTTAAGAGGTGAATGTTAAAGCAAAACAGAGGCACAAAAAGCAATATCATGTCAGAAAAAGGACTCCATGTTTAACTAGTGTCAAATCAATTTGTATTCAGTTAAATAGATATTTAATGATAATAAAAGGTTGCAAATTATATTATTAAGAAAGTTATCAAAGGCCAAAAATACAATAAATTCAGAATCTGAAGATGAACCTTGAGCCCCTCAAAAAGTGCTCGTGAACGGCAAGAACGCAAGCAAGTATGATCATATTCTGATCGAACAAATTCTCGGAGTTGTTGTAATTTCTTTCTCCGACACCTTTGTAGCCACGACCATGCAAGGGGATAAGCAATGATGCAAAGGATGCTATATATAGAACCTTCCCACCAATGATACGTTGCTAAAATATTAATCTCATCCACAAATCTATTAAAAGCATCTTCATATCTGCAAGATAGATAACATAATTAGAAGGTAAAAGATCAATTTTCATACTAACACGGTAAAAGCATCTTCCACATACAATGCACATAATCAAATAATGTTGCCACTAAACAAATTCACTATATTTAAGAGAATGGGTAGCATACACAATATCTTTTACTTGTTCTGGCAGACAATGAGATAGATGCCAAGGTTCACTGAAAGTATTTGGGCCCTGAAAATATAACCTGTGCACATGATTGTGGGATTCCTCATTTCTATTTGTTTCCATGATCTGAAAGATGACAAGAATATGATGTTAAAAGGTGATCTGAAATGCAATGAGTCGCAAAAAGAGGAAAAATGAATTACACTAGAAAGAAACTGGTAAAACTGGCAATGGACCTCATTCAATGATTCCAGGAAAAGGAAGGAATTTATCCGCGTGCCATGTGGAGCAGGATCAAGGGCAGGTAAGTCATCCCCCCCAACATATTTCATCCGTGCAACACTGAGAACTAGAGCTAGCAGGACAGGGAGACCTAAGAGAACAAGACCAAACAACCATGGCCCACCAAAAGTGTATACCAACTCTTCAAATGCCGTATAACAGTTTGGCATGTGATATCTGTCAGATATGCACTTGTAAGGACAAGGAATCTCTGTTACGCCACCTGTTGAAAAGGTAGGGATCAAATTTTAAGAGAGATTTTACATTTCTCTTCTTTCAGGTGTCAAGAAAGCAATATAAAGAATAATACCTCGAACAGAAACATAAATAGCCCGATGTGGAAGCTCATAAGGTGGGCAGTTATGACAAAGGGCTCTATCAGATCCACTGACATTTTTATAAGTACCAACAGGACATTCCTACAACAAAGTTTGCATAGAGTGCAAGGAACCATGTTAGAGCAACTCAGGAATCGATCTTCTATTCTCAAAGAAATGCAGCTTCTGCCAAATCATATAAAGTCATGATGCAAAACAGTCAAAAATTACAAAGTCGAGCTAAACTTCAAGGCGTCAAGCAACCTGACATTTTTAATCTTATTCTCATAAATGTATTATAAGAAAATGTGATTAAACCTCACAAAAGATGCCAAAGAGCCCTTTGGGACACTCTCGTCCACTGATGGTTCCATTTTTTCCAGGAAGACCACGACCTCCTCCAAATCCTCCCCTGGATGGGAAATAAAGACTCAGAATCAGAATAACCTCAGCAGGTGAGAGGTTACAAACACTATACAAATCTGCCTACAGTAGGTTAAAACCATTAGAGAAAATAATAGGCTACAAGGGAAGGGAATAAGAGAAATAGCAGTAATGTGCTCATATAGTTTCAGTCTTGAACTTCATTCATTACAACATATCTGTTACTTTTTATACATAATGAGAAAGCCAGAAAGGAGAAACTTAATTAAGCTCCATCTTATGTCTCCTACAATGCAACCTATTCAAGTATACACCAGAAGTTCAAGCCACCGAGAAGTATTTTACTTGGGCCAGTAAGTTTTAAATAAGAAAGAACAGCGTTAGTTGATTAGCTGTTGAAGTAACCTGTTGGCTTAATAAATGACCATAAGCCATAATGAATGGTATCTAAATTCAAATCATTCCTGGCATCATGAAACCCCTCCTAGTTGAAGGACAAAAAAATCTTCATGCAAAATGGGTGATTAAAGCATGTTTATGACATAATCCAAACAGAAATATCACAAACATACACCTATAGAATATATGATAACTTGATACCTTGTGCTACAGCAAATAGTTAGACTTCCTAAACATAAGTCCTCTTAACGAATAAAAGTAGGCTATACTGTAACCACAAACAAAAATTCTGACAATCTAACAGGTCTTCAAACACTAGATGCTACAATAACCAACACAACAAAATTTAAATAAGGCATAGCCTTTGCTATATACTAACCCAGCATGAATGGTTCCTTGAACACTTGCTAAAGGGATATAAGCGTCTCCAAACTGTATATCAGACCAATGAAAGTGAACCCTTCCACCACCACCACCTCCACCGCCGCTAGAACTACCATGTCCCCCAGCAGTTGAGATCATAGAAGAGCTACCAAGCAACAAGGACTGCACAAACAAAAGAATAGTTCCACCAGAGCCACCACCAGGACCTATGCTGGAAATTAACCTCCCACTTTTGCCTCTAATATCTTCTCTAAAGCTTTCTCCATCAGCTCTAAGGGAACCTGTCAGAGTCAAACTTGATAAAGAGTGCTCCAAGGAACCCATAACTGTAAAAGTCGAGAAAAATAGATATTAGAATCCCTCACTCTCAGCCTAAAAATGCTGGGGTCAAAATCTAGTTCAGAGACAACCAACTCAGAATTCAGATCTTACCAATAATGCCACCCCCTGCAGTAGCACCTGCTAGGCTACTATTTCCACTGCCACTGCCAAGTTCACAAGGCATATCAGCATCCCCATATGTGGTACCACCCTCAATGAAATTGCCATTGTAATATCCATCCCCACCATTTCCTCCATGTCCCCCACCACCACCAAGACCATTCCTGTAATACCTTCCTCTACCCAACCCTCCAGTACAGCCTGCCAATGGTCCAAATGAGGATATGATAAGATATGATGAGAAGATTTGAAACTAACAATTAACAGATGATGTTCTTTCTAGAGGCAAAGACAGTACCCAACCCAGATACAGTGATCACTCCAGAATAGTGAACATCAACATTTCTAATCCAGTGAAAGTGCACAACCGAACCCTTTATGGTTCCTTCAACAATGACATCTTCAACCCGACAAATCTGTAGCAGAAATCTAAGTCAACCACTCATAAGGAGCTCAAAGGCCGAATCCTTGACACATTGATATCAATTTAAGGACCTAATTTTGGATCGAGCTAATGAAAAACCTGAAGAGTGAAGGCCAATGTTGAGTTAACATTACAATCTTCAGGCGGGTGAAGCAATTCCACTGGGCAATTTGCATTTTCACAGTAAAGTTGAGGTGTACTGCAATTTCAAAAACTAAAAATCAAACTGGGTAGAGAAAAACTACGTGCTTAAATGCAAATCAATGCATGAACTTACCTAGAATCTTCAGCAGCAGCCTCCAAAGGACCTCTTAGAACAGATCCAGGCCCAACCTTTACATTTCAAGGATGATAGTCATCGTATTAGTTCAGTAATAATATCACAGGTGGAAAGCTTGAGGTCAGGATTTTAATTGGAAGGGTTTCAAAACCCCAAGTCACCTAAATATGTAGTGAACTAGACAACAACAGAAGTCATTTATGCCATTCCTAGCATACGAATACGCTTGAATATTTTTTTTGCAATCAGCCTTCTTTGCTTTTAAAATAACTTAAAGCTAAAAACAGCAGAAATGTCAGCAATTCAAGCAATGTTTTAGATGTAAATATTCTCAATGTAGGTTGTGAAGAAAAACTAATTGTATGCAAAGTGTTGATATATTAATCCATTCAACAGAAGCTATATGCAGTTTATTTATCAGAAGGAAAGGCCTGCTCCCAATGCTAATAGGTCCAGACAAAAACACGAGAAGTAAACTAACAGGCAAGGTAGAACAATCATAGCATGATATCTCTGAAAGTTGGGACAACCATTCACCCCAAATTATCAGCCCCATCTAATTCTCACTACCAGAAGTGGTATAAAACACTTTCTTTGATGTGATTGTTGCTTTTGAATTGCTATAATCATCAGTGACACCAAAGGAAGAACAAAGAGTCAGAGGGTTCAGGGGGAAATCAGCATTATGAATGAAAAACGGATTAGATGGTAAAGAAGCTCCCTGGTAACAAATATGAGGGATTTTGGCCAGGTCCCTACAGATTTAAGGCCTGAGAATGCTTCAATGGAATTCTCTAGTTCAAAGGCCTACTTGTAGAGAACATGTGGGAAATCTTATCAGCATACCACTTTGATAAGACTCCACATCAGCATGGCCTCATTCGTAATGATCCAGAGAACAAATGGGGAGAGCCATGCTTCTTTTAGGAGAGTTGGATGAGTCTTATTTGTCTTATTAATGATTTAATTACTGAATAAGTGGACTTTAGGTTGTTAGAGGTCCACCCAACGTCTCTTTCTGTCAGTTGCAGGAGATCAGGGATATTTTCTTAATTTTTCTTATTTATTTAATTGTATTCCAGCCAAAATAAATGTTAGCAACTCTTGAGGCTAACACACAGTGAATAATATATCTGTTCAATATTGGAGGTTCTCCCATTTGGCTACTAGATTTATTCAGGTCAGATTCTTGCTTAAGTAATCCTTAGTGGATTTTATCCTTGGCTGTTAAGAGTCAAAAAGAGATCCTCAATTAATTTTTCAATAGATTTATCCATCTATTTCCCTTTTCATTCAGTACAGTGTATTCAGATTTAGGAACCTACCAAATTTTCAGTATGGTACCTGCCACAGCCTATCGGTGGCAGACACCATAGCCATAGAGGCCTTGTCTAGGGAATTTGATAGTTTGAAACCACAATAACTTCCCATCACGGCAGCTGGCATTGAAAATAACATTGGTTTGTTCAAAACAAACTTTAGATTTTTTTTTTTTGGGTGTTGTTCTGGGAAGAGTGCTTAAAAGTCCTGAAAATTCAATCAGTCCATAAAAAACAAACAAAAGGAATCCAACGCCAATGCATCCCCTGTCAAAAGTTCTAACAAGAACATGCGCAGAGGAATCACCATACCTTGTTGTATCAAAAGGTAAGAGGTAATAGCTGAGACAACATTCATGAATTTGTTTATGTTATACTGACTCATATTTCAGCATCAACCGGATCTCTTCATAGCCACTTGCTTCTGATTAGTAATCACTATATTAAGGAGAATTTAGTTTTCACAAAGATGACATATTGATTTCCTTGGCAAGGCAATGGTTTTGAACACCAATTTGCCATAAAAAGTTTGAAAAAGAAGCAACACTTGCATTGTTACAACACTTTTTCTAGTGATTAACCTTATGACTTCTCAGTAGGCTAGTTCTCTTCTTGGTAATATAATGTAATCAAAAGCTAGGAAATCCCAAGAAACTATTTTTGTGAAGATCATGTTATTTCTCCTCTGTTCTGTTCCTCAATTTCTATTCCTACTAAAAACACCTTCCAAACATCTTTTACATGCCAAACATGTTAACGCATCAAACCTATCGACACAAGCATAGGCCATCCATGTCTACGTTGGCCCTAAACCTATTGAGCCCTAATCAACTTCCCGTGCTACTTTGCAGTATAGGCCACCATTTTGTGTGCAAAACTTAATACCTAAACCACCATATATTTTCACCCTTTATCTAAAAAGCCAAGCACTAGAGGCGAGCAATAAAATGTGTAGAGACCAAGTGCAATGGGAAGTAGAGTTGTCAGACATGTATCATATACAATACAATTCAACTCTTGAAGTATTGGTGGTTTATAGCCCTCCACAAATATCAATCCTAGCTTGCTTGAAAATCTTGTTTTTGTTTTTGGGCAGCCAAGTTCCATAAAAATTTGGAATTGAAATTTGAATTTTATAGAAGCTTTCCTACAATAACTTTCATCACAAAATATGTTGATCTCATCATCCACTGTTACATGGGATATGCATTCAACCACTAGGTCAATGATAAGACCCAGAATCTAGGTACTCATCAATCTCTTTTAGTTTCTCTCAAATGCAAGCATCTCACAATTGAAAGATAAAAGAAACCAAGAGGAAAGGAAAATCTCCAATACTCAAAGATAATATTAATTCATTCATTCATTCATCCATTGATTAATGTGCTTACAAAAGGGCTGGAGTATTTATAGACAGAAATAGAAACTACCCACTAACACACATTCCTAAATAACAGCCTACTGATGCCCACTAACATATAAACTGACTCTTCACTTAATTAAAAATAACTAATAGACAATTATGACTTGGTCAAGTAACTAACTCCCTATTCCTAGGATCTTATCATTACTCCCTCCCTTGAAAACCACCTTGCCCTCAAGGTGGAATTTGGTGGGTTTTTTTCACACGAACTGGATTGGGCAGAGGATGCGATCTAGTCTGGCACGGAGCACTGGGCAAAGAACAGGGGACGAGCACGGGCATTGAGACTAGGTCGAGCTTCCAGCGACTCCGACGGGATTGAGCTCTCGACTGAGCTCACGACGGCGACCGAGCGGGATTGAGCGAACTTGTTCACACGAGCTGGACGGATGTCGCGACGCGAACTGGTGATGGGCTTCGACAGTGGCCTCTGACATGAAGATTCAAGGATCGTCTGATGAAAGCGACCTAGATGAACGCGATGGTGATGATTGGAGACGAAGACGACGTGCAAGGGCGACGACAAGGATGAGCGGCACCTAAAAGGCCTTACTAGCTGTGGTAAACGAGTGAAGCTGTGATGCAGGGTGGACGACAAGATTGGTTTGGAGGCTTTTTTTTTTGGGAACGACGAGAGTGGGTTGGAGACAGAATTTTTTTTTCCTGGAACAGCACTGGACGATGGACTATTGTGGTGTACGGCGATGATGGATAGAATGTGAGTGGTTTTGATGCAGTGGGAATATGGGGCCCGTATGGAGGGCAGTGGAGCAAGGGGTCACCATTGTTGCACAGTAAACCCAAGATCACTGCTCTGATACCAAAATGATAAGACCCAGAATCTAGATACTCATTAATCTCTTCTAGTTTCTCTCAAATGCAAGCATCTCACAATTGAAAGATAAAAGCCAAGAGGAAAGGAGAATCTCCAATACTCAAAGATAATATTAATTCATCCATTCATCCATTGATTACCGTGCTTACAAAAGGGCTGGAGTATTTATAGACAGAAATAGAAGCTACCCACTAACACATTCCTAAATAAACGCCTAAATAACAGCCTACCGATGCCCACTAACATATAAACTGACTCTTCACTTAATTAAAAATAACTAACAGACAATTATGACTTAGTCAAGCAACTAACTCCCTATTCCTAGGATCCTATTAGTCAACATGTTTCAGCCACAAGAAAAAGACAAAACAAACAAACAAAAACCCGTGTCAACAAAGAGAAGGATGATCATTTCTAGTTTAGCCATTTAAATGGTCGTAAGAAACAGTTTGCTTAAGAATTTTAGAATTATCACCAAAAAAACCAATTTAAGAATAGCACATGATAAGCCTCCAACTTACATTGATGCTATAAAACAATGACAAAATCAGATGTTGTGCTTCTATCAGATTCCCAGGTCCAGATAAGTTTAATAAACCTTGTCCATGAACTCCCAAATTTCCATTAGAATGAACAACAGATGATTCCTGATCAACATGCAGACAAGCATGTCATTCCATAATGTTATGCAAACTGGAGTCAGTAATAAATGAAGAGAACTACCTTGAGAACCATTAAATTGCTAGCTTCGAGTAAGGACGTTGCAACTATAGAATCACCAGCCCCATTTATGAGAATCTTGGAATTTAGCATCAAGTGAATATTGACGGACATACGAAGAGCTCCATATATCTAAAAAAAAAAAAGAAAACAAAATAATTTTTCCAAAGTGATTCTAACCAATTTAAAGACAATAATAAAAGTCAAGTTTAATCAACTCACTCCCTGTAATAAACATAATAAAATTTTAAGGTAAATTATTGTTTTAGCATTAAAATGAAAAAAAAAATGTTGCTTAAAAAAATTGTTCAATCAACAATGATAGATTTGAGTGGTAAAAACACCCTTATGTAAGATCTCGAGTTTAACCTTGAAAATAGAACAAATTACATTGGGAAAGTTTTCTCCTCATTGGAACCTAACCCGACTACTCCAGATTCTTTAATACTGACCAACACAAGATGGTTTTCAATTAGAAAAACTAATCAATTTTCTAAGTATTTTTGTCAAATAGGTGCCATGATTGGTTTCAGAGGCAGTCCATATATATTTAGTTAATAGAGAAGATAGCCATGGAATCAAATCATTTCTCGTGGAGTGGATGGGAGAGTATTTTACCAAAATTTTAAAAATGATAACTGTTCAAGCAAGCACTAGCATCAGGAGAGTTTAGATTCAAGGATCAACATCCCCAAGAGTGTTTGCTTATGTTCATAGATTCTAATATTCAAATTGTAACAGATGAAAGAACAAAACACTTGGAAGTTACGTTGATTGTTAGTGATAATGGTGATGATGGCCACAACCTAAGGCCCTATTTCATTTCTTGTTTTCAGAACAGATTTTATTTTGACAAACAAACTAAAATTAAAAAAAAACTGTTTGAAATGTGTTTTTTTGTTTTGTTTTCTGAAAAACCAAAAAACCAGAACATGTTTTATATTTGTGTCACCTTTTGTTCTGCAAAATTAGAGAAAAGGCAGAGAAGAGAGCAACACAAAAGTAGATGATAGAATCAAACAATCCTCAAGCCTCTGAGCGTCATATTGTGTGGACAGATCAAGCAGAAAAGAGGAATGCAAATCATAGATCATAAGAAATTCATCTTGTGAACATAGCACCTAATGCTTACTTCCTTCAAAACAAATTAACAGGCAATTCAGGAATCATTATTAGCACATATATAAATGCTAAACATCAGTGAGGATCGGTTAGTGAAGACAGAAAGATGGTCAACAAAATTGAACATCAGAGGACGTTTAGAGGGTTTCAGTGGGTGGTTTACGGCTGATTTGGAGACATTAAAATACTGGGGAATAAGATAATCCAGAAGACTTTACATTTTAACATATCTTGTAGACTCTAGTTACTGAAACAACAGCATTACATAAATGGTACCCCCTCCCCTTTCTTCTACCAAGACTAATTATTTTGGGATGACAATGAACAAATCAAAACCAGTAATTTTGGCATGGTAGTTTAGAAAGAGTGGATCATTGGTCCTTCCTGGGCCAAGATGAATTATTTTAGAGGCCACATGCCAATTCCCAGTCAAACTGGTAAGAAGCATATGAATGAAACAGAATCCGTGAGAAAATTCAAATTCCTGTTTATAAGAAGTTACTTTTACTTGCCTTTATCATAGA
>JANTPZ010066204.1:0-10335 GCA_025593235.1 Vachellia pachyceras | reverse complement strand
ACGTGACAACACCATGCGCTGCATTGACAACACCATGCGCTGTATTGACAACACCTCTGGGACCATTTGATAAATATTTTAAAACTTGGGACCATTTAATAAATAAGTCCCTTATGTGGGACTGTACAGTAAATTTCCCAATAAACAACCCTTCCGTCGCTGGTTCGTTGCACTCGCTTTTCCCGCCAAAAATAGTCCCTTCCCAAACGAAGAAGCACTCTTGCTCTCTTCTCCTAGGTTCCTTCTTCTGAGAAAACCTCGCTTTCCTTCTCGCTTCGAGGAACTCTGAATCGGTTTTTGTCTCTTGTTTTTCCTCTGATCAAATATGGACGATTACTTGCAGTATATGAAGGCCTTGCGCTTTCAAATGAACGGTGCCGATTCCGACCGTATAATCGTTTTCCGATTTCGCTTCGTGATCTGAAAGTGAATTCGTTGAATCATGTGCAGATGTTGAGGACCAAGCGGCGAAGATTTCTGCGGTGGAGGAAGTGCAGTCGACGAACGTCCGCACTCTGGAAAAAGACATCGAGTCAGGTCTCCGTTTCTTCTTTGTAATTATAGTTTTCATTGTTCTTTTTCGTGTAATTTTTCTTGGAATGGTAAAATATGGACTAAAATGCGTCGATTCTGCTCAAGATTAGCATCTATCCATATATTTCTCTGTTAAAGTTCCTTTCCGAATCCAACGAGCATCTTAATTTTCTGGTTTTAGTAACTTCAAAAGAACGAAGAGCACATGAACATTTTACTGAGACCTACTAAAATATATGTGTTCTATTTCACGCCCAAACACATGCCTTGACTAGGACGAGTGAAGAAGTGGACAATGCCAAAATGTTTATAAAATCACTAGGAAGCTCATGACATGAGGTTGAGAATGCGAGATCACGTTCAGCGTCCTTGAATGAAAGTTAATCCAAAATAATCAGATTTTTGGATGATTTTAAGCTCATGCTACCTTTATTCTGTTGTTGTCTAAGTTACCGAGACTTAGTCTTTGCTGATAAAATGCTAAGTACATGTTTCAAGAGTGAACAATGCGGCCAGCCTGACATTTATCTTTCCTTTTCTTTTCCGGTCATGTGCCTTCTTCCTCTAGTACATCCTCT
This sequence comes from Vachellia pachyceras, assembly GCA_025593235.1. Classification (NCBI taxonomy): domain Eukaryota; kingdom Viridiplantae; phylum Streptophyta; class Magnoliopsida; order Fabales; family Fabaceae; genus Vachellia; species Vachellia pachyceras. The sequence continues at coordinate 9,223 of JANTPZ010066204.1, read as the reverse complement.
GTTTGAAGGGGCCATTCAGTTCTAGTCATACTTCGAAAACCATTCTTTTTAAATTTAGATTTGAATTTCCTCTAAAATTTGAACAGTGGATCTCTTACTCTAAATTATCTGAGCTTCGTCTTTTATGTGTAGCAAAATCTGAAATGAGGAAACTTAGAGAAGATATTGAAACAATGAAGAAGGCAAAGGGTGAGCTGTGCTCTACAATTTTGGAAAAACAAAGAAAGATTTCCTCTTTGGAGTCTGACTCATCAACACTTAGTCAGGTAACTTCTAAATGGGCAGATTATCTGTCTGCATTCTCTTTTTACCCAAATGGTTATTAAATCTGTCTGTGTAAAATAGTTACACAGAGAAAAGAAGTTTGTATGATTGGTGGCACTTTAAATGTCAGCCTGAGGTTCAAATTGTTCTTTCTTTTCTACTCTACGGGGAAAAATAGAACTTAAGCTGTTAAAGTTATTTTATATCCAATTATTTTGAACATAAACTCTAGTATTTGTTGATATCATGGCACAATACGAGGTTTATCAGGTGCTTTTTGCTTAAGCAACATCTCCTTGTTTTCCAAATCTGAATATTTCACTATTTGATCTATTTTCATTTATTTATACTTCTTTACTTGGAATAGCCAGTATGTCATCTTGACCATATCTGCTTTAGACTAAAAATCTGAGAGGACCATCTCCTGTGGGTTAATTCATGAGTCATTGGACCAGAAGTCTGGTTTATGTTGCTAAAGAAGACAATTGGTTTTATCCCAGTTTTCAGTATTATCTTTAATTATCATCCTATTCTTAGTTCATTTTTGTCTTTTCTTTTACCATATTGAGATGTCATTTTTTGAGCTAATTTACCACCTAGAATTGCCATTTGGTCATCAGTCATGGGAGCGAAAACCTTTTTACAACAATTGAATGTGACTAGGACTTGTTTATTCTTTATTGTTATTTATAATAAGATGTATAAAACTAAATAAATGATAAACAAGATAAACAAACTTATCAATCCAGCTTAAATATGTCTGAGATAAAAATAGACATTGAGCTAGCCGTTTCTCTTTTATAAATCAATGCCCCCCTTAAGTGGCATAATGGAACATTCTTTGTTATGGTTAAAGAGAAAGAAAGGAGAAATGATCTGATACCTTGTGCTGTTTTGACGGTATTGTTGATGAATTTCTTCCAACAGACTCTTGAACTTATTCAGCAAGAAAGACTTGGGTTATCTACCAAACTTGAAGAGAAGAGGTAATTGAGGATACTGCTTAAATGACCTTGTACATGTAATAGATACCCCTCTAAAATGTTGGTCTCTGTCAGAGCTTACTACAGAATGGTTGAAGAGGATATGGATGCCAGATTACAGCAACGACAGGTTTAATTTCGTGATTGAGTTTCATGTAAGTTTTCATTAAGTTGTTGAAATTGTGGATTAAATTTAAATCCTTTACAGGAATGGATTAGTTCTATGCAAAATAGCAGACAAGTAAAGGAGAATGAATTGGTACGTCTTTGCTAATTCTATACTATTTTTTAAAATGAGTTATGTAGGATATAGAAAAAACATGTATATCCTTCTGCTTTATGAAAATAAGAAGCTTCGTTTATGGGTGAATGTACTGCTTAAGGTTGTTCATTAAGGAGGGTTATAGTCAGCCTTTTCCCTTTAATATAAAAAATTTCACTACATTCTACCAGCAACTGTCAATTTTAACTTATGCAGGTGAAGGATAAAGGTGATGGAACAAGGGGCATGTCTGCAGGCAAGACTTTGACATATTTTGATCAAATTTCAGATTTATTTGTTGTGACTCTTTTACAATGTTTTTTAGGTTTTTGTTTTCAAATTCTTTGTAAGTCAATGCTTTTATATTCAAGCTTATTATCATCAGCTAATGAAACACTAAACTGAAATTCTGCTGATTTCATGAAACCGAGTTTTCAAAGAGTAATGGTAAGGGAAAGGAAAGCCTACCCTTCCTGTGGATTAGAAGCAATTTGAAAATTGAAGTTCTTAAACTAAATTTGATAACCTGGCCATGTTTCTATAAACATATCTTGCAGGGGAGGTAATTGCTGATAACAAGTTTATCATGGATAATGTGGTAATTCACTTCTTTCATTGATGAGTTGTCATACAATGCTTGAAGCTGGAATCAGGTACTGTATGTTTCTATGACAGGCGAGTGATGCGATGAAGGGATTAAGGATCCAGTTGGATTCAGCTAAAGCAAGGCTTGATGAGATTTTACTTCTGAAATCCAATCTTCTTGCAGAGAATAACAGGGTTCCTTATCTGATTCCTTAAATCAGAAAACTGTTTATCACACAAGTCCTTGATTGTTCATCCTATGCTTGATTTTGCTTATACTAATTTGTTTTTTCAAATTTTGGACACAGCTGTTTACATCTGAAATTATTAATTTTTTTGAAAAATGGACGTTAGAGAATGTCCAACTTTCAACTTTTAGAAAGCTTTGATTTTTCTTTGATTTATTTTCTTTGTTGTGTTGGCAGGGTTTTTTTTTGGCCCCATTTTACAGTTAGCCAAAATAGATGGTAGTTTCTATTTATTGACAATCAATCTTTTCCACTTAGAAGAGTTGAAGCTAACATCTCCATTTCTCAACCATATAGTACGAAGTCTTATCTACAGTTGTTGGCAAATATGTTATTTTCTTCAGTCAAGGAGAAAGATATTCAATTCCTTAACATTTGCAAAAAAGAAGGAAAAAAATCACAATCACTGTTATAGTATATATACTGTGCTGTTAAACATGGTTTGTTATGATATACTTTATTTGCATCTCTCTAAGTTTCTCTTGCTGCTCAGATGAGACAAGCTATTGAGGATGTGAAGGACAGAGCAAATACTTACAAGGTTGGTCGTTATTCAGCTGGGATTTGTATTATATGTGCGAGTAGTACAATGGTCCTCTACACTGAATCTTGGTTGAAAGCTAATTATAAATTTTATATGGATATAGAGTAATGTTACATGCGCAAGGTTCCAACCTTTTTTCTTATAAAAAGATCAATGACTGTGTGGATTTGAATAAATAATGTTTAATATATTTATTTAATTATTTAATTCTTTTCTTCAATGCATAAGTTCCTTTAGTTAGAGCTTAAAGAAGCAGATATAACAACTCTTGAAGAAATATATAATGCCCTTACGTCGGACAAAGTTGGAGAAATTGAGTACCTTCAGTCTTTGGAGGAACAACAAAAACTCAAAGAAGCATGAGTTTTTGAAGTTCTTTTAGTCAGAGCCCTTAATATAATGCCCTGACTAAACTCAGAATATAATGCCCTTAATATATTTATTTAATTATTTAATTCTTTTCTTCAATGCATGAGTTCCTTTAGTCAGAGCTTAAAGAAGCAGATATAACAACTCTTGAAGAAGAATATAATGCCCTTATGTCGGACAAAGTTGGAGAAATTGAGTACCTTCAGTCTTTGAAGGAACAACTTCAAAAACTCAAGGTATGACTACCTCATGGTGCTGATATGAAAGTTAAATACTGCCTTAGATTTTTAATATAAAATCCATTTTAATTAATAAATTGAACTACAAAAGTGGATTTTATACTAAGGATATGAGGGGTAACAAATTTGTGGATAATAAGTAAATTAGTTAAGTTAGTTATTTGTAATAAAAGTGTATTTTTTTATTATAGTGCCTTTTTAATTATGTGCATTGTATTGGTCCTTGATGGAAACTCCTTATCATTTAATCATGTTTGGGGAAAAATCAAATTTGGGATTAAAACTGATTGAATTTTTATATTTAAGATCAAAATGAACTCCTTGTCCAAATCTGCCAAAAATCTTTAATATAAGAGAAATTGATTTTTATCGAGAAGATTAAATAATTTAAATATACTATTTAAAGTGTTTATTTATGTATATAATTAGATTATATATTATTTTATAAATCAAACGAATTAGTTTGAAAAATAATAAATATAAATCTTTTAAGTAATGCATTTAACTTTATTAAAATTTAAATACCTTTTATGTTTTATATGAATGGGCGGGGTAATTTTATGTGTTGGTAATTTACACAAGGTAGAGAGAGTTGCAACAAGAGGGGGAACATATATCTTTGAAAGTCAATCTTGAACTCACATATTTCAGAATTTATATGAAAGCTGAACTCTCTTTGTTTCTCTTTGAGCTTCCTCTTTGCATTGATATAAATCGCTGAATTTCTTTTGTTTTTTTTTGAAATCGCTGAATTTCTTTTTGAACAGGGAATCTGTCACCTCGTCAAATGTGCTTGTGGCGAGGAATACACAGTGGCAGTCAGTGTGAAACTGTGAATAGAGTACAAAAGAAAATGAAACTTCACCGGGAAGTGAGGAAAAACAAAAAGCTTCAGTTGCTTGACTAACTACTAAATCTTAATAGCACTACCTCAACTTTTTAATGAAAGAGTCAATTCAATTTTTTTGGATTAAAGAAGTTAAATACATCACTTTTAAAATAGTAATATTAATTTTTTATTGAAAATAAATTACCTGATCTATAAATTGATATATAATTTATTTATTAATATAAATAAATATTTTTAATAATATATTTAACTTGCTCAGTGTTTTAGAAAAAATTAATGAAATCTTATATTACGAATTTGAAGTAGTATTGAATGCTAAATATAAAATATATTTATATTTTATAACGTGATTTTATTCTCAATATAAATAAGTTACATTTTAAATTTAAATATTGAATGAGAATAATTTATCAAAAGTATCAATATATATTTGGATAATTTATCACATCTACACAGTATGATACTTTTAGAAAATTGTTTTCTCTGCACACTAAGAAATCAAAATATTCTAAATAACAAACGAACTAATTATTCTTTTATCTTCAAATAAACTCCATTCTTAACAAATATTATTGTAAAGATGTGTGCCGAAAATTCTAAACAACGCTTGTTTGTTTGTTTTCTTAGCCAACAACACTAAAAAGAATTTGATACCACAATTAAATAATTACTAGAATTAAAGTAAAAGTCTCAAGATAAATGGCTTCAATAAGAAGTCAGATCACAGTCAAGTAAATTTCTCTAGAATATCTAATAAGAAATTTGAAAGATCTTTAGGACAAGTAGGTAGATATATACTCTGATGAACTTATTTCTTCTAAAGCTATAAATTTAATTGTTTATTATTCAGGTTGAGGGGTTAATTATTATTATTATTATACCATAAATCTTAAGTTTTTTCCCATTTATATAATTATTTAGTCTTTTTATAATATATTATATTTATTTTTTATTTATTAATGTAATTCTGCGATAGAAGTGAATAGGGCAAATTAAAGATATAAATATCTATTTAGATTTATTTTTTTCTGTTGCCATATATCCTATTTAGATTTATCCGTTACATAGAGATAATAGTATCTATCGTTATCTAATATATCATATCTTTTGTATTTATATACACATTATATAGAGCAAGCCACCGATCAACGAACGTATTCGAGCCTTTGTCGAAGACGGATCGAATTGAATTACAAGTTATTCTTGCGGCTTTGGAATAACAGATGGTTGCAAGCAAGAGCAGCGCGAAGGTTATTATTATTTAATACTTTTTTGTCTTGTATATTATAATCTTTCATGGTGTAGTAGTGGTGACTGGAGTTCAAAAAACCATGGTTAATCCACAACTGCTCAAAAGGATTGAAACTACCACTTGCGAGGAAGAAAGTTCTAAGAGCATAACTTGTTTGCCAAGGGATATGTTGGTGCAAATCGCCTCAAAAGTCGCATCTCAGTCACTTGCTGATCTCCATCACCTTAAGCTAACTTCCAAAGAGATGATGAACATTACAGAAGACAGTTACGTCTACAAGCATGCTTCTCTGGACAAAGTCCCTTTCTTCCGAATCCAAGAGTTCCCACAAGAGGCTTCTTTCTTGACTCGATGCAGATCAAGTGGAAACTTAGAATCTCTATACAGAGAAGGCATAAAAGCATACTTCACGGACGATAAGCATTGTAAGAAAGGGTTGGATATGGTACGTGTGACTGCTCAAGAAGGACACAAGAGATCAAAGTACGCCTTTGCCATGATTGTTTTGATGAATTGGAGTGACACAGATCAGGTTTTTCAATGACAGAAGAGTTTCATGAGGCTTTGGGACACCTGAGGTTCTTAAGGAACCAGAAGTGTGTGATTCGGTGCAGGAACGAAGTTGCAGAGTTTGTTCAGGTGTTGACGAGTAAGATGGGTTTTGGTGTTCTAAGGCAATTTCCAACGAATGATCTCTGTGAGAATGTTAACTGTAGGGATAAGTTGAGGTTCAGTAGTTGGATTTGGGCCTTTGTGGCTGAAGACGACGACGATGAGAATGATCCCAATGTCTGTGAAAATTGCAGGTGGGACAATGAACTTCTAGGGTTTTGTGCTAAAGCGTTATTCATTGATGCTACATGTATGTCAGGCATTTAGATCAAACAAATTCGTTAGATTTTGACACAACATTTTAGTGCAACATGTATGCATTGTGAATAGTTGTTTTTTTATATAAAAACATTTATTTTTTACTTTTCATTGGGTGTATGTTTGAGAAATCATTCCTGAATGGTGCACACAAGTCAAGACAAAAAGCATATTGAAATATGTAAAAAAACTCGAAATTCGTAAAAAGCATATCAAAATCTGTAAATTCTTTTTGGATTTCGTAAATTTTTTTTGGAATCTGTAAACTCTTTTCTCCCATTGGATTCTAGACACACTTACTACCAGAAAAATGTTATTTAGCGATGTAAAAATCTGTCGTTAAATGGCTATTTTCCATCAGAAAATTTCCATTTAGCGACTGAAAATATTAGCGATCCTCATTTTAGCGATGGAAAATAGCCATTCAGGGGCGGATTTTTTATCTCTAAATGGCATTTTTCTGATAGCGACCGTTTCCATTAGCAGTCAAAAACTACTTTAGATAAACGTGATTTTGCGTGAACCTATTTTTCAACATCTTTTATAATAGAGAGAAAATATAAAAGTAAAGAATCAAAGGAAATCATATTTATCTAAGTGAATATTAAAAATATTAATTATTTAAAAGAACTAAAAGCCAGAATATAAATATACAAATATTAAATTGTGTCTAGTCCAACCCCTACATTGTCACCAAATAAACTAGGGTAATTCATATATAATTGCGTGGTTGCATTCTTATTATTTATTATAAAAATACTACATGGCGTTTATTATAAAAGAATATTTATATATGATTTCTTGTATCCTTATCATTTATTATCCAATTAAAATACCAAAGTCTGTAAACTTTCAGTCATATATAATTCATTCCCCTTGTATATTTGAAGAGATTTGTAATGTAGGAGTGCACATTTTATTTTAGCTGTTTGGATACAAATATATGTTTTCTAATTTTAAAATGTGATTATTTAACTTTAAATCCATATGAAAGACTAGATGTTTGAAGTACTTGACGTAATAGATATAATGAATTTAACTTAAATTTTCAACTTCTTAAAAGTATCATAATATATTTTACTTATTTAAAATTTGATCTGTCATATTATACCTTAACAATTTGACAGCGCTCAATGAAAGTAACAACTTTACATGGAAACCAACATGTTTAATATATTTTAATTATAATTTTTAATTTATAATAACAATTTTTCTCTCACTCAATTTTTCTTTAACGGATTCCAATGTACATATTAAAATAAGGGAGAACCCCAGAAAAAAGACCTTAAAATTGCAGTAGGACGAATTAGGGTTTGGAATTTTCATAATCCCAAATCAGGGTTTAAATCAAATAAAGATTTCAAAATGTTAGTGAAAAGATGATATTACCCATAAAATGTTAAAGAAAGAAGAGAGGGAAGGGTCTTCATCATTCATCTGAATGAAAAAAAATTCATTTAGATGAATCGTACCCGCTTCTTCCTTCCTCAAATTTTGAAAAAAAAATACTTAACGGGCAATATCATCTTATTACAAACATTTTAAAATCCCTAATCCAACGCCCTGATTTGAGATTATGGAAATTCAAAATTCTAATTTATTTTTCTACAATTTTCAAAGTCCTTTTTTTTAGATTCCCCTTAAAACAATTAGAAATTTTTTAAATGATACCCATGGTGTGAACATGAAATAATTTAAGCTCAACATGCAGCTAAGCAATTTTTTTTTTAACTTTTGTTGTTAACGCCTTGACTCTTAAGTACTTGTATTTGAAATTAATCTTTTGATTCCTATATATTTGACTCAATTGTAAGCCTATCCTTATTTAGTCAACAAATGTTGACTGTTAGGTTTTCAACAGAGGAGCAATATTGCCTAGTTATAAATTTTCAGAATAAAATTGTCTTGTTATTTTAAACTTATGGGGCAAAATATTCTCCTTAATTAAAAGCTTTCGGGTGTCCAATGCTTCTCTGAGAAAACTTCCGAATTATTTTTTATAACCCTTAGTTGAAGGCCCCAACATTAAAGTATAGATGTATGATTATTAAACATAATGATATTAGCAATAAGAAATTCCTCACAAACCATTCATCGGCAAGATTATAGGATTTATAACATTAAGCATAAGAAATCATAGTTGAGGGTTAAGGAAATACACATAAAATATTTACAGCAATATTTCCTTTTTGATGAGCATGCTCTTCCTCCTATTTCTTATTTTTTTTTTAAAAGGATGTAATCTTTTTTAAAGTATTATTGTATGCTAAATGTGGATAAAAAATGAGAGTACAAAGTAAAAATATTGAAAAATTGCACCATTTTCTTAAATGAATAAAATTGGTTATATAACTCATTTTATATAGAATCTAATTAATGATCCAAAAGGACAACAAAAAATTTTGTTATCTACAACTTTTGGACCTATTTATAAGGAAAAAATGTAATTTTTTATTGAAAACAAAATGACTTAAAAAAATTGAAGTTTTTACACCTGGCAGTACAGAGGAGAACTAATACATAGAAGTTCAAAATTGATGCAAAAAAGGACAAACTGACATTGCATATACCTCTACCTCTCTAAATATCAAAAGTAACAGATTAGAGAATATCATTGAATTTGTTGGCAAAGAAGATCTCATTGATTCTGATTAGTTTTGCGAGAATTATTGGTGCCTCTATTGTTAAAGGGTGCATTTGAATAACCGTTCAGAAAATAACTTTTGATCATAATTCATGTTATTGATTTGTAAAATT